>JAJSOF020000009.1:8553376-8568997 GCA_025594305.2 Periplaneta americana | reverse complement strand
AAGTTATCCCCTTCATGCTACATCTCATTTTAACCTAAATATACCTACGTTTGAGGCAGCTGAAGATTCTACTTATGATGATATTGTCACGATTCTGAAAGTCTTGGAGCAAGAAGACACAAACTCTTGTAAGTTATGAAATATTTATGTAGTTAATGATTGAAGTCAATGCTAATATAATTATTTTCATTTCCATATCGGTTATATCTTCTTCTATAACAATGTAATATATTTTAATTTCAGTGTTCAAATTAGTTGAATCAAAATTCATACCTGAGGTTGAAACATCGTGCAGCAATACCAATCTCTTGGAAAACACACAAAAGAGGCAGTAACCAGCGGGAAGCTAAGGTAATGTCATCGTCAAGTGAAAGAAGATACAGAAAGGTGGTCTGAACCTTCTGCTTTGAGACACTTTTCCAGTTATACATCTTCACTCACTACGTCATGATATATGTTCCCATGACGAATATGCAATACTAAACCAAAGTTAGCTGGAATGTTTTTAGTTATTGGTATAACGATAGCTACAAAGAAGTTATATTTACAATGACTAATATGAAATATTTGAATTATTTTTAGTGATATTTTAACATATCTTGATGAAGTAGAGCGTTCTTGTGATGATACATTGCGATCTGCAAAGAACCAACTGCAAGCTGTTTCAGAGACAACCCAAAAGAGCGAGATGAAACTGGCAACTGTACCCAGGTTAGTGGATATATAAGCAACTATATTTGTTGGTCTTGTTACTGTCCATTTGATCGAGTTCACGAGTACCAGTACCCCTCATTGATTGGCATTTGTTTATTTGTTGCTACCTGTCATTGATGAAGTCTGTGGGTATAACAAAGTATGACTGTTTCCATTTATTTCATATTATAGACGTTAGTGAATGATAGAAGGGAAATGGAGATAACCCGAATAAACCTGCCCCAACACCATTTTTGTCCATCACAAATTTCACTTTGACTCACTGGGATTTGAGTTTTCATCTCCAGTGTATGCCGATGTTAATATCCTACCAACTAACAAGGCTTAGTGTAATTTAAGCCTTGTTAATGAATATGTGTTTAATGGAAAAAGTGTACCAATCAAAAATATTGAAGAAGGCTTTGCTATACATTATTGATCATAAGTTTTATTTACATCTGCCTGCAGTGACATAATCACAAGTGTCATTACATTTTTATGCATAAGTAGTATTTTATAAAGTATTTTCAAATGCAGTATCTTTCTTAAAGTTTATATTGCAAGAATATTTTCTTACTATTCTTGGTAGATAC
Organism: Periplaneta americana; assembly: GCA_025594305.2. Lineage (NCBI taxonomy): Eukaryota > Metazoa > Arthropoda > Insecta > Blattodea > Blattidae > Periplaneta > Periplaneta americana. The sequence continues at coordinate 8,567,711 of JAJSOF020000009.1, read as the reverse complement.
TTTCACTCATCAGTTTTCCTTACATCCTCAGATATGCTGGAATATAGTATCGTTATGCTCAGCTGAGATTTTTCCTGTAATTGAGGCACTCAGAAGCAAAGTGATACAAGTGACGTTTTGTAAGTTTTGAGACAAATGACTTTGAAGTTGAAAGGAAAATTAAAAAAATTGTTACAGGACTATGTTGCTGTAAATTTACATTTGTATATGTTGATACATATATTTTTAAATTTCTAAATAGAAATAATCTATTCTAAAACAGTTTAAGTAAAATAGAGTCCTAAAGTCACTTGTATTATTTTGCCACGAAAATATTCTTGTGGAGAAGTAATATAAGTACAACGGTATTCAGTATTTGTATATTATTTAAAACAATAACAAGAACATTGCTTACAACATTGAAACATTTCTGTCTTAACAGCATTTGAGCTTTCTTATTATCATATTATAACACAAAATATGTCTGTATAACTGAAAGAAGAGGGTTAAGAAAATGTTTAATTTTAAATTAAATTCAGCCTTAGTCACTGTCCATTACGTCACTAGCCTCATCTGAAGAAGTCACATCTCTCTCTGCTGCAACATCTGTGTTTCTGTCATGAAGTGCATCTGCAGGCCTCCTACCACGAGTATTCCTTGAACTTCCTCTTCCACGTCCTGCAGTCCTTATTATAGGCCCCTCTTCATGTTTCAGGTCATCAAATAAAGAGTGGTATATGGGTGGGATGAATTTCTTTAGCTATTGCAAGTTGCTCCACTTAGCAAAAGTTATCCTTATTGTATAGTTGGTCCAGCTCAATGTGTGCAGGCCTTCCACGAAGATGTTTCGAATATGTAATATATTACCTCTCTCCAATGTGGCAAATGAATTAGTTATAAACAGAAGAAACGCAACAACACTATGTATACAACGCACTTGTATTAGTTTGCCTCTCAGTCAAAACTCTGTAAACATTGTAATACAAGAGTTAGGCCAACAGGGAACATCACTGACTGGAACTGCACTTATATTACTTTTTCTCTGAACAGAAGTGACGTTAAAGATTTAGAATATACACTTATCTCTCTTTAAAAAAAAAAAAAAAATGTCACTTCTATCACTTTGCTTATGAGTGCCTCAATTCAGTTTCTGAGATGTTAGCATTTGTAAGACGAAATTCATTATACCCAATGATAGAAAAGTGTTGTTTTCTAATGCCAGGCGTTTGACAATAAAGTCATTTGACCTCTTGCACTCCAATATTTTTCAAAGATATTATCATGACCAGCCACTGAAGCACAGATTTTGAGGTGTTCCGAATCCATTTCTTGGTGAAAAATGGCAAGTTGTAGCCGATTTAAGTGAACACCATATTTTAACGTTTTGGTGGCTACTTCATTCACACACAACCCCCAGAATGTCTGGAGGACCACACCTGCTGTTGGTCGACGGGTCCATTGGACCTAGCTGGGAGATCTTGTTGATCACCAGCTTTCCCTCCTTAAGCCACTGGAGGACGATTTTAGTGCCATAGCAAGTCAGCACTAGGAATAGAAAAGTAGAAAGAGGAGGAAGGAAAGGGAAATGAACCCCTAGGCCTCGAATGCTCTAATTCCGTCGGGGTCGAAGAAAGTAAGAGTTCAGTCAGAAGACTGGATAGGAAAGGATAAAGAGGGAATTAGGTATTAGTTAGAGGAAAATTATACCAAATTCAGTCATTAACTCATCAAGCTGACCAGTGCTAATTGATGAGTAGCCCCTCCCTTTAGTTCAGCTTGTAAAATTATGCTTACTAACAGCTGCACCACCTGAAGGTAGGGATGGGACATTGGGTATTTGTCCAAGAATAAGTGAAGCCTAATTTTGTCCTGGGCCTTCTTATTCGAGAACAGAATTTCTTTGTGCTCTTAACCTGATTCGTGGAACTCCAAGCTGAACCATTCTTTCAACAGACACCTTGCATATGTTTCTGTTGCCCTTAAAAATCTGTCGTTCTTGAACAGGTTTTACGAAAATTGGAGGTGAACATGGTAACTACTATAGTGACAGCAATATTCATAAATCTTTCCTCATACCAAGCACTTTCACAAATTTGTCGTTTGTCTTAAATTTGTGCAAAGTATAAACAATGGAATATGTGGGTATAGGTTGCATGGTTTGTCACTATAGATTGGAGGAGCTGCTGAACTTGAGTACAGTGGACCTGGCACATGAAGTTCTGACACTGCGCCTGCAACTCGAAGAAAAGAGCAACAGCATCCGTCTTCTGCAAGAAACATTGAACCAACATCGAGAACTCTCTATGCGTAATGCAAAAAATGCTGATCGTGGTATGAAGATGAGACTACGTGAGCAAAAAGAAGAATACGAGTCAACTGTTGCTCGTCACCAAAAGTTCATTGATCAGGTTGGTATAATGTCCCGGAAAATTGGTTAACTGTGATGGATTCAACGATACCAGTAATTCAAACAATTTATTATACAAATTCATGACTTGATATTGAGGTTTTTATATTTGTTTAGTTTTTGGTGAGCAGAAGTTTACTTAAAGTGATCCTGTTATATAATTTAAAATTTATGGCTATGACAATTTCAAAACTATTATGCCTAAAGCCTTCTTCGGCAAGAGGTGGCGTGAGTTAGTAAGTTACATGCAACCGATAGAATTCACCACCTTCCCAATATAATTGATGACCATGAACCTAGGAGAACGACAGAATAGAAAATGTGAAAGCATAAGTAGATTTATGCTTCACTGAAAAATAAAAGACATCAATACTTACTTACTTACTTACTTACTTACTGGCTTTTAAGGAACCCGGAGGTTCATTGCCACCCTCACATAAGCCCGCCATTGGTCCCTATCCCGAGCAAGATTAATCTAGTCTCTATCATCATATCTCACCTCCCTCAAATCCATTTTAATATTATCTTCCCATCTACGTCTCGGCCTCCTTAAAGGTCTTTTTCCCTCCGGCCTCCCAACTAACACTCTATATGCATTTCTGGATTCGCCCATACGTGCTACATGCCCTGCCCATCTCAAACGTCTGGATTTAATGTTCCTAATTATGTCAGGTGAAGAATACAATGCGTGTAGTTCTGCATTGTGTAACTTTCTCCATTCTCCTGTAACTTCATCCCTCTTAGCCCCAAATATTTTCCTAAGCACCTTATTCTCAAACACCGTTAACCTATGTTCCTCTCTCGAAGTGAGAGTCCAAGTTTCACAACCATAAAGAATAACCGGTAATATAACTAAAAGACATCAATACATAATTGAAATATTAAATAAATAACAGAACTTTGTGTGGTTAGCAGATGAATCCAAAACCAAGAACGGTTTTGTTACTGGAGTCTAATAAACTCAATGTGGGCATTACCTGCTGTTTTTCAGGCAAAATTCTGTGCTTATGAGAATTACAGGGAAGACTGTACGACTCAAAACATCTCATTCTACGCACTCCTGAAACTTAAAAAAATTCTTTCATCACATCAGTTGAACTTCCAGTTTATTAGTCAAAATTGTGCAGATACCAGACCGAACTGGTAAAACAGAATGAGGTAACACTTATCTGGTTGAGAGCTGTTTCTCTTGGAAAAGGAAGTCGCTAGATATGATTTCTTTGGACCAGAATTGAAAGCAATGTGTCATACTCTGCAGTGAAGAAGCGGTTGTCTGCATGGCATGCTCAGATCTGGACATTCTGTATTCCAAGCATGCCTTGTCTCTAAAGACTGCAATGCGCATACTCTTGTACTCTTACATATTGAATAGGATCAGGCTCTGTGGGTTAGAAGAGCCTGGCATATGATCTGTTAAGTCCTACAAGGTATCACTTGTTTGGTGTCATAAATACTGGGCAGAGGATACGACAAAAGGACTTATAACTATACATGTAAAACTAATAAAGGCTCGGGGTATTTAATTAAGACTAGAGCCCACTCTTGTAATGCAAAATATCAATCAATCTTCTTGATGTATCCAGCTGTTTGCTGACAACATAAAGTCCACTATAGTCCATTGTAGTCTATTCAGTTGTTTTTCACGAGAAATGAGGGCTATTTTGATCAGTGTTCATTATAGATGCCTGTTGCTAGTAGCCAGAGTTGGGGTGTAGTCAATATATACTGCAGGGCTGTGTCTTCTGCAACTGGTACTGATGATTTTAATTTACTTCTTTTGTGGTTTATGGATGGACAGTATAGAAGAATGTGTTCCAGATCTTCATCATGATTATTACACCACAGACAAGTAGGATTATCAGAAATGTGAAATCGGTGTAGGTACAATTGAGTGACAATGTGACCTGTTCTGGCTCTTGTTAAAAGTGTTTGAACATGTCTGGGCAAGTTTTTGTACATTTCCAGGTCATTTGATTTCTTTTGTACGGACTGTAAAATTTTTTCTTTGTCAGAAGAGAGCCAATTGTTGATTCATAGGTTTGTAAAATGAGACTTTACTGAAGCAAAAGCACTGGATAGATATATCACTTGAAGAGATCTTGGTTGCAAATATGTTGCCTGTTTTTCTCGTTTCCAGGTATACCACAATGACTAGGTATCCATTGAAATGTTATTTCCTTTTGGAGTTCTTTTAGTTTACTTAGTTGTTTCTGAATTGGAATAATTCTATGTGCATATAGGTTTGGTACATATTTAATTATATTAAATATAGGCCCCTTGGAGTCGGTAAGTATGCAAATAGATTTTTCAGAAATTTGAGTAGCACACTGAAGAGCAGCATCAATAGCTAGCAATTCAGTGTCAAGACTGGAGGAGGATGAACATGGTATGAAATAACTTTCTTGATATTTTGGAATATAATACCCTGCTGCTGATGTCCCATTATTAGGATTTAGAGATCCATCTGTATAAATTTGAAGGTGTGCTGCAGAGTAATTCCATGGCATCGAACTTAAGAATGTATGGAGGATCATTTTTGGAATGATTTCCTGGAATTTGTATGCTATGTTCTGGAATCACCCATTTCCATGGAGTAATGCAAAATAGAAGTAGTCATAATTGACCCAGTAGATCTTAAGTATTCAATATAACCTAACTCCTCTTTCCATTCTATTTCTAATTTTATTTCTTATTTCTGTGTCTGTATTTTCATGACCAAACGTATGTGTATTATAATGCTTATCAGTTTAAGATTATATGTAGCATACTAAGATATTGAAAGAAGTTTGAAATCTTTTATATTTGTACTCCTTTTATTTTTCCGTTTTTACAGTTAATAGCTGACAAGAAAACTCTTAGTGATAAATGTGAGAGTCTAGTATTGGAGATGAAGAAATCTGCAGAACATCATGCAAAAACTTTGAAAACAATGGAGGAACGGCATTCTATAGAATTGCAACGAGCCCGTGAAATGCATGCAGCAGCTGAAAAACTCCGAAGGGAAAGATGGATCGACAACAAGACACAAAAAATCAAAGTAACATTGGCTTTATTTTTGTCTCTCCATTATGAGATATTGTAGTGAAAATAACTTGGTTATAAAAATTGTACATTAAGTCATATTACTTGTAAATAAGAAGGCCTAACATTCTCGATTTTGTATATATTTTTTTATTGTTTTAAGAAAGACCATTTATTGATTGATTGATTTTAATTTAGGAGGACTATATTATTTTTGTAATATACAGTATTTATAGTATTTATTAAAGCAAAAAAAAAAACACCCATTTAACATATTAGACATTCAGTACAGAATCATATACCTTACTATAATAATACCGGACAGCTGTATACTAGCAGCATTGACGTGAGTATGAAATATTGCGGACCTGACATCTAGCAGTGTGGCATGGAATTACGTCCACAAATACAAATATTATAACATAGCGTGATTCAGACTATTGTTTAAAATGTGAGTTACTAATGTGGAATAATATATAAAACACTTAAGAAATGTTGAATAATATTTAATGTAAAATTATTATATCAAAGCTGCATATTATGAGAAATATTGCACACTTCATATTACTTTCCGTAATTAATTGTTACATATTTTTTTCTTTGGTTTAGTGAGACAAAATCAATTCTGACATTAAGAATGAAATTTACAATAATGCTTTATATACGCATTGCTGACAACTGCAAAGATAAAATTGATAGTAATCTGATGCTTGTAATAATTAGTAAAGCCATGTGGACAACAATAAAACTTCATTTGATAAAACCTTAAAATTTCCAATACATTTTAACTTCTATTCATTTATTATGTCTAAATAAAAAAAAAAACTAATTTGTATTTTTCTATCAACACAAAGACGAAGGAATTAGGCCTACTAAAGAATGTTGTTGACTCACATTTTATGATCCCTCGGAAATCGAAAGTACGATTTGGAGCAATTTGCAATGCTGTAATTTTGTAGCAATTATAAACAGCACATATACACCCTGACATTTTAACACAGCACTAATTATTAAAACCATTAACTAGCCCAGCAACAATATTACAGTTGATTACAGCTTGTTTCATGAGTATCGCCACACCAGCCACCTAGGTAGCAGCACCAGCGTCATTCGCGCACAGAATTGTTAGCTGTTCGGTATTAGTATAGTAAGGTATTTGATAGAATCACAGACAAAAATGTTAACAACCATGACCCACTCTGAATCATCAATAAACATTACATTCCTCTCTCACCAGATAAAAATCACAATTATATTTCTCCAAGTTTTCAGTATATTTCAATTATATTTTTATAGTGTTAAATAACATTAAAATTTAAGTATTCAAGGTATTTTTTTACTGAATTTTCATTGCGGGAAAATTGGTTATATTGATATTTCATAACTATTTCGTTGAAAATAATTTTTGTAACTTTAAATATTTCTCACAGGAAATGACTGTAAAAGGTTTGGAGCCAGAACTACAGAGAATGAATACAAGACATGAGCAAGAGCTGGCAGATTTGCGGCTGCTACATAAACAGGAACTGGAAGAATTGGAGGCACGAGCTGTTAGGAAGACAGCACAGCAGATGGACCAGCTTAGGGATCAACTGAATGCTGAGAAGGAAGAAGCACTGGCCAAAGAGAAAGAATTGCTGAGAAAAAGGTAAATGCCTGTCACTTCAAAGCTAGCTGAGTATTTAGAAGTGATATATTAGTTTTTTTTCCAAGGTAAGGGGATTACATAGACCATCACTGTGGAGTAGTGGTTAGCAAGAGTTAAATATCGGTTCTATGAGGGCTTTTGACCTGATCTGAGATTGAGATATCAAAATTAGCCTTTACTTTCCCACAGCACATTAAGAAATCCAATCCCTAGCTCTCTCATGTTCAATTCACCTAATTTTGTCATCATACTATTATATTGTTATTATGATGTTGAATTTTGCCTCAGTTGCCCTCAGCAGTCAATTGGTTTAAACTTCGGCCAAAGCGATTAAAAATATTAAAAAACTTAGTATGACTTCCTTCACAAGGGACATAAAATTAAGATTTCACGTAGATTTATCGAATGCTTATGAATCTTTTCCTGAATAAGAGGGCTTAAGGTTGCTTTTCTTTGATGTAAAGAAGAATCTCTGCTAGTTATAATTATTTGTTATTATTCTATCACAGATAATTATGGAGGTATAAAAATCTGTGGCATGGAGGAAAAAGGTCTTAAGTAAAAATGTTATACTTTTCAGGAGAGCAGTAGAAAGATTGAAATTGGTGCCAATTATAGAGTTTTTTTAATTAAGAGGTTTTTCCTGGATATTATTTGTTTATATTTCTTCTAAAATAGGTAATGTTGCTCATTTAACAATTTTCTTGATTATTTCCAAAAAATAGCCGCACTTAAGCCCTTTTAAGACTAGAACCCAACCTGAGTAGAGGGGACTATTCAAACATAAGACCTTTTTCATGTCAAAATAAATGAGAAATGTAAATTATTAGGAATCCAAAATGGGTCTTAAGAAATTATAGTACTATTTACCCTGGTGCTTAAAGTTTTAAAAGGAAATGGAATCAGTATGTGATAAAATGGATAAAATACAAGTTAGAACTTTTTAATAAGGCTGCATCATAATCCACAGTTAATTCCCGATTTACCACGAAAATCGTCTGTAGCTGCATTTAGATTGGCAACAGGCCATGACTGTTTGGCCAAACACCTTCATAGAATTGGAATATATCAGTCCCCTAACTGCCCATTGTGCAACTCAAACCAAGAAATGGATTCGGAACACCTCAAAATCTGTGCTTCAGTGGCTGGTCATGATAATATCTTTGAAAAATATTGGAGTGCAAGAGGTCAAATGACTTCATTGTCAAACGCCTGGCATTAGAAAACAACAACAACTTTTTAATAAGGAAGCATGGAAAGTAAACATGTGATGGTTTGTAAGGAATAAAGTATTAAATATTCTTAAGTCCTTTATTCTGCATGTGCTCAATTCAAAAAGTACTTTGGACATTTTGTAATCCAGTCAGAGTCTTATTTGACTTTAACCGTTTTACCAGATTGTAGAGAATTGTTTCCGCTTTCAGGATATATAAAAATATCATTTTCATAAAAAACTGACTTAAGACCTTTTTCCTCCCGGCCACAGAAATATAGCAGTTGCAATAAACACGATACTCTTCCATGTGCTCCCATTTCAGAATCCAGAAGGGTATTAGGCACCCACAGCTCACTGTTTTGTTCTCTTTGCACAGATACGACAAGCAAGCGGAACAGGAGGAGGTGGAATATCAAGCTCAACGACGCAAGTTCTTGGCAGAAATTCGTCGAGAGAAAGAACGTCTTGCAGAGGAAGAGTCGCGAATGAGGGAAGAATTGGAAGAAGCTAAACAAAATATGTGTAAAGAGAATGCCAAGATCATAGAGAGATTAAAAGCAGAGCATCAAGAAGCTGTGGAAACTTGCGAAAGAAAACATAAGGTTGGTTGAACTTTATTTTGTTGAACCCAGGTTTCTACCACTCTTATTTAGTTTCCATTTGAAAAACTTACGATTCACTTGCAGTGTAGGCTTTCACGGCCGGAGTCTATAGATGTAGATTCATTTTCCGGGCTGAGAGGCCGTGGTCTATTGGTTGGTTTTATACCAGACGTTTCGTCTGCAACTGCGGCAGACATCTTCAGTGGAGTGGTATCCGAGGTCGCAAGACTCTTCTCGGCCCGGAAAATGAATCTACATTTACGATTCACTGTTTTGAACCTGGCAGTACATTAGATTTTAATCAATTCTTCATGTTTCCTCATTCACAGAATGAAGTGAAGTCTATGAAAGAAACAATAGAAATTGAGAGAGAGACTTGGATGCACAACTATAAGAAAGAACAAGCAAAGCTTCTATCCGAACGAGAGTTAGAAATGAAGGATCAGTATAAACGAGAACGGGATAAAGAAATTGAACTTGTGATTGAGAAATTGGAAAGTGAAGCAACTAAAACCAGAACAGAAATGGAGCAAACCATGGATAGTAGACTCAGGTAATAGCTTTTGTTCCTCATTATAGACTTAACTAGTGGCTTGTGCAGCAAATGCTGCAAAATAAGTTCATTAGACGTTCAAATAAAAATGTTTCATATTTATTTTCAATGAAAAATACCAGACATTTTGAAAGTTATTTGCTTCCATAATAATGAAACATACTCCCTCTGAATGCTTTTTTTATGCCAAATACTTTTTCTTGAACCTATCCACCTTCAGTTTTTGAGTTTCAACGTGAAAACGCAAGTAACAATGCCAGGACGATCAGTGGATTTTTCATGTGGGAGTAAAGCAATAGCTATTTCAGGTCATTGTGAATTGTAGATGAAAGTTAAAAAAAGTCAGGTTTGCTATGCTTTCGAACAAAAGACTGGTATAGCTGCTGCATGTAGAGTTTGAAATGTAGAGGATAAAATCATTTTATCCTGTTAAGAGGTTTTGCTGAAATGATCGGGAGACTACAAAATTTTGTAGATCTCTTATTTTATCAGTAAGCAATACTTTTTCGACTTTCCTTAGGAACTGTAATTTTTGCGCTCTCTCAAGCCAATACTGAAGAGAATTACGCATATAAATATCTACACCACACCGCCATTACATATATGAAAAAGACCCAACCCCACTTGATTAATAACTATAAAAATATTTGATTTTTAATAACAATATTATATACTATATAGCCACCACTCAGTAAATTATAGAAATGAAGATCTAATTTAAGATATTCTCTACATCTACTTATATCCAAAATGTTTCACTTTCACATCATCAGTATAGCATTAATATGTATAATTAATGAAAAATAGTCACATCATGGCATTAACTACAATAATATTCATTTCTAATGGTAATAATGTCATCAAACCACTTCAAGATTCGTAGATTTTGATATCCAATACACAGCTGTACTCAGAAAATTACACACCGCAGAATCAGACCTGTAAATTATTTTTAGTAAGTCTTGAAGTTGTTAATAACCAACTGATTTTGAGCTCTAAATATGTCAGCAATCCTGCAGGTCATGGCCTTCGTGTAATAGCCTATTGTTTATTGTAGTGTGTGTATTTTGTTTTATACTGAAAAGCAATTAGTTCTCAAAACTCACGAAAGATGGATTTTAGAAAATAGGAAAATTATGTAGGAAAACTCACGCTTCACTGAAAGCTACTATTTTTCTGAAAATCCTTGGATGCCAAGCTTCAAAATGACGGGTCATTCATTAAAATCTGTTCAGCCGTTTTCCCGTAATTTCCATTACCAGTTAAAATTATATACAAGTTACGCCGTCATAATAGAAGTCATGATATTTTAGTTGTCATGGTAATATTTTATAACATTGGTATAATAATGTGACATATTATGTACGATTTTCACTAAAGATAAAGACTGTTTATAATGCTGGAATACAAAACAATCCTAAATTTGTTAATCGTTATTATGAAACGGTTCCCCCCCCAAAGAAATGAAAATGGTAATATAGTAGACACGCAAAACTCAATTTGTATTTTATAGGGTTATTATCCTTTTACTTGATTGGAATGATTGTTGATGATGAGACTGTGCTTAATCATAATGATCGTATTGGCAATCCAGCAGCTACCAGACCTTACTTACGTCGACCTGGGTGGCAAGTTGGTACAGCACTGGCCTTCTGTATCCGAGGTTGCAGGTTCGATCCCAGCCCAGGTCGATGGCATTTAAGTGTACTTTTCACTCATGAATAAAATCTTAAGTCTCTTGTCACATAAATTACTATTGTATTGTACTTCAACTAAACGCTGGCTTCATATGTAATTACAGACGTCTGAAAGAGAAATTTGATGCAGAAATAAAGGATATGGAGGAGTCAGAGAAAGCACTAAAAAACAAATATAATGATATGAAACGTATATTGGTGGAAAAGGAAGACGAGGTTATCAACCTGAAGGCCAATGCCAGACAACTTGATAAAGAACTGGAGGAAGCAAAGAAGGTACTCTAGTATGTAAAAACACACACATGACACATGCAATTACTCATTATGTCATTATATTATATAATAAATACCATCGCCAATTAGAAATTTGACCTTAGGGGATCCGTTTTTCACATTTATTTTAATAAAAACATTTGCAATACCATGTGCTATGTTTTAAACTATATATGAAGAATGTAGTAAACATGTTAAATTTTTTTCTTTTACTGGGTTTATGAATAATTTAAACTAGGACAACTTAATTTTCCTCATTGTAGTGGATTGGTCATTTTTCTTGAGCAATGTTTCCACTTAAAATATGAGCTTGCACATTTATATATCTTACATTTTCAATCAAAACAGATTGTAGACAGACTATCTGGAGAACGGATAGACATGAAGGAAATTATTCGTAAGGAATTTCAAGAACAACTGTCTACTGCAGAAGAGGAAAACATCAAATTGAGAGAAGAGATGGCAGAACTTAGAGCCAAACACAAACTGGAACTGGCAAGCAAAGTAGAAGAGATGGGACGAGTAACGCTGATAGAGAAATGCAACTGCAGCAAGTATATAACAGGTATTAAATATTTCTAATGTTGATTACTGTTTTAAAGAGGTAGTTATGCACTGCATGTGCCTGCAGGTCAGATAGTTATTAGAGAGGTAAATAAATGTTGTCTTTTGTGTATATATAAGATTATTCAAAAGTAAGGTACATTTTGACGTCACCATAACCTTTTTAAGAATTAAGATATACATAAAACAAGAACACACTTTTACACATAAAGTTATGGGGTTTATTGTATTCAGTTTGAATTTGAATATGTCCGCCATTTTGTTCTTCAACAAGCAACGATTTTTCTTCTATGTTGTCAACGGTATTTACTAATAGATCTGATGGAATGTCTTTAATTTGTTGCGAAATTGCATATTTTAGTTCGTCGTTAGTCATAGGGATTATTTAAAAAACTCGGTCTTTTAAATAATAACATCACAGCCAAAAATCTGCTGGATTGATATCAGGAGAACACGCTGGCCAAGTGTTAGAAAAATGTCTGCTTATTATGCCATCGCCAAACGTGTTATGTAACAATCGCTTAACTGATGTATAAATATGGGGAGTTGCACCATCCTGCATAAGATTTTGTTCTCGATGTCACAATTTTGTAAATTTGGTATAACAAAATTCTGCATTATGTCAAAAATAATGTTGTCCGGTAACCTTAATTGTTATTTGATTCTCTTTTAAAAAAGTAGAGTCCTATAATGAAATGATAAATGTTAAACTTCTTTTACTTTCATATTAACACTGAACAAGACTAATTCGATCTTGTAATAGATTTACTTTTGACATATTACAAACAAAACCTGTTACCATGTTAACCAAAACAAATGAGTGTGATAAAATGAACAAATCCCATTGTTCGATACATACAAATGTGTTACCATTTTGTGTAGCCTATTGCCTATGTTAATTTGAAAAAAAAAATGTTATGCTTATTTTAAAATGTAACTTACTTTTGAATAACTCTATATTGAAAGATTTCTTGACGTATGTGAATCACATTACATTTTGACCTGATTAGTTTTTGGAAATATGAGCTAAATCTAAAGTCTAAGAGCTCTTTTATTGAAGCACGTAAAACTTGTGACCATGGTAATTTTAGTGCTCGTATTCTGTCCCCACTAAAAGAAAGAGTATTAGAAGACACAGCCAGTTTAATTCCACATTTTATATTTAAATTAGTGCTGTCTTAGATCTCTGAGGATTTCAATGAATCAAACTATAGTGAGGATCATGTAAGAGCAGTTCCTAAAAGGTTAATTTGGCCGTCTCTTCAGTGTTATCAACTAATACCAGATATCACCAAAGAGAGTAAAACCACAATGACATGTGCAATAATAATAATAATAATAATAATAATAATAATAATAATAATAATAATATACTATTAACAATAACGATGTCTTGCTTATTTACTACATCTCATCTTTATGTTGGGAGATATTTTCTAAATGGTTCAATAATTTGTGAAAGAATAGGCCTATACTTTCCACCTGGACCTGTCGCACATTATGTTGGAAATTAGTAGATTAATATGATCTAATATTGAAATGTATTTTGTCTGACAACATGAAATTCATTGCTTTGACTAAACAGTTTAAGATTAACGAGACATAACCTAAAAATGTATTTTGTTTCATCACGTGAAACGATTAGTACAAACTTCGAAAACCGAATGCCACTTTAAAATATATGTTTAAGAATACTTACTTACTCCTATTTTGCTATTTTAGTTATAATTGCTGTCGCCATGCGCATTTTCTATCGATTACCCAAGTGCATGTATCAGACCACATCATGTTATATTTATTTACACTTATCTGACTATAATCTTGAATTGTAACTACAACGCAACACATAAAATAACTATTATGTTAATATAATTCTGATATTAATTAATTATTAGTATATTCAAATTTCACTAGCTTCCAGTAGTCAGCTCAGAAATCTAGAACAATTTGAATTTTCATAATTTACACTACCGGTAACAGCTGTTCCTGCTGCCAACATAACAGTTAGAAAATCACTACCAGTTGTAGTATTTTTCAGTATCGAAATTCGAAACGAAGTTGGCAAAAGAAAATTCAACCTTCAAACTAGAAAATCACCATAATCCACTAGCATATGTGGTAATGGGGGAAAAAATGGTTAGGTTTCATCCTTACTACGGTATTAAGTAAGCTGATCCGGACTATATATGTGGACTATAATGTAGATACCGGTAGTAGATCGTAGAAAAAAAAAACTTGAAAAAGTTGTATTTTTCATTTTGAGACAGCTTTCTGCTTATGTGATTCAGCATTACATACATATTGACGGGAATTTTCAATGAAAACTTAAAAGTAAAATACCTCAGAATAATACTTCGAAATTTGTAACTAGTGTA
>JAJSOF020000009.1:8399555-8553276 GCA_025594305.2 Periplaneta americana | reverse complement strand
ACAGTCCCATGTATGTATGCACATATGCATGTGGTGGCTGTATGTATGTATGTATGTATGTATGTATGTATGTATGTATGTATGTATGTATGTATGTATAAGCCACCGCCGTGGCTCAGCCGGTTAAGGCGCTTGCCTGCCTGTCTGAAGTTGCGCTCGGGCGCGGGTTCGATTCCCTCTTGGGCTGATTACCTGGTTGGGTTTTTTCCGAGGTTTTCCCCAACCGTAAGGTGAATGCCAGGTAATCTATGGCGAATCCTCGGCCTCATCTCGCCAAATATCGTCTCACTGTCACCAATCTCATCGACGCTAAATAAACTAGTAATTGATACAGCGTCGTTAAATAACCCACTAAAAAGAATGTATGTATGAATAATTTCAAGGACGGTGTCGTGTATAGTTCCTGGGGTAGCTCAGTCGTAAGAGCGTTCGCGCGCTAAGCGAAGGGTCCCGGGATCGATATCCGGCCCCGGAACAATTTTTCCTTGAAATTATTCAAACCTGCTTTACAGGGAGCTACTACCTGAAAGCTAGATTTGTATAGAATGTATGTATGTTTGCACATATGCATGTGGTGGCAGAGCAATTACTACTATACGGGCTTCTCAACTTTACTTCCATGTTAAAAAGAATGAAGTATATTAGATTTTTTTTTAATTCTCGACATTATACATGGATTAAAATACAATGTCTAGCCAGTTGGATGCTATATTTAAGCAAATTACTTCATATTTCCTCTGTCTTTAGAATAGCATGTTGGAAAGATGGGCTACTGAAGAAACAAGGAGTGACCGAGAGGGGGGTGAAAGTTACGAACACTTGAAAATTGTAAGGAAACCCTGATTTGTTGTGTTCAGCACGTTTTCGCTCGCAGGCTAAGCAACAGAAGCTACTTGAAACCCCACATTCCAGAGTCAGTGCATACTTTCTTTTCTTTGCATTTCTGCGAAAATATAGGTATTTTAGAGCTATCCTGAAAAACTTACATAGTATTACATTTCTCCGAAAATATAGGTACTCGTATTTCTAGATCTATCCTTGAAAAATTTTATATTACATTTTACCACGGCTCGCTATGGTTTGAATGAATGCATTAAATAAGAGAAATGCGCAAAATATAACAGTATGATGCGAATATTTACTAAATAAGCTATAAAACTAAAAAAAAGTCTAAACATGCATACAGTTATTCCCAAAATGTAACGTTAATATGCAGTTTCGTATTAAATATGCTACAAAATTAAAAACGGTTCAAGTATGCATTTATATGCTCAATAAAACCCTTCAATTTTCTTCAGAATGCTTGGAATCAAGTTTAAATCAGTCTGAAAACCGAAACAATCCCATAGAAAGAAATATTACATGTCATAGAAATCCTCCCTTTAATGTTTAATGATTATAATATAAGGTGTAGGCTACTATGTGCAGAGACCCGAAGTATAGTAATCTGAAATCAGCGCATCAATTTCAGTATAAAATACTTGAAATTTCTTCAGTAGCAGACAAAAGTTTTTCTTTTTTTTAAGACCAGTGTTGTTATTGCCATAAATTAGGCCCCGCAAGAGGGAAATACATTTTCACTTTCTTAAACTAATAATTTACAATTCATGTCGGGAAATGTTCAGCTAAGCCTCGTGTTAATAAAATATGATTAATTATTTATTCCGTCAATATGGCTTAAGCATTGAATTACGTATAAAAGAAAAACTTATGAAAGAAAATATTGATGTATTACATCCTATTTAATCTTGATACAAACGTTTTCGCCCCTAATGGGGCATCTTCAGGTACAAGATATAAGTATCATCTAAAATCAATTACAATACAAGTTTTACATTTGAAAATGCCATGACTAGAATGAAATGTGACATAGTGACAATATTATCCATACCAACATTAAGTGTCGTGTCAAAATATTAAAAACAAATTTAATTTAAAACAATGTGAATTTGCATAGCTATACGAAGTAGATCCCATTGTATGGTATCTCAAATATATTGTGTTGTTGCCAATAAGGTCAATAAAAATACTAAAAATATACAAAATTAAAACCTAATATTATTAAATGTGGAGTCATAAAAGCGTGTATAACTAATTTCGTAGAGCGAGTGGAATTCTCGTTAAATGTTCAATGACTCCACATTTAATAATATTAGATTTTAATTTTGTATATTTTTAGTATTTTTATTGACCTTATTGGCAACAACACAATATATTTGAGATACCATACAATGGGATCTACTTCGTATAGCTATGCAAATTCACATTGTTTTAAATTAAATTTGTTTTTAATATTTTGACACGACACTTAATGTTGGTATGGATAATATTGTCACTATGTCACATTTCATTCTAGTCATGGCATTTTCAAATGTAAAACTTGTATTGTAATTGATTTTAGATGATACTTATATCTTGTACCTGAAGATGCCCCATTAGGGGCGAAAACGTTTGTATCAAGATTAAATAGGATGTAATACATCAATATTTTCTTTCATACGTTTTTCTTTTATATGTAATTCAATGCTTAAGCCATATTGACGGAATAAATAATTAATCATATTTTGATATATGTTATTCGTTAAACTAGTTTAGAAAATAAGTAGAATAATCATAAAATGAGTCGAGGTGCCAGGGTATAGCAGCGACACAGGTTAGAAAGCACCCAAGTACAGTTACGCTGGGAGGTGCATTCCACGATCTGAACCCATGTCCAAGAGCATTGCACCAGGGTGCACAGACGTGCCATCTCTATATGATACAGGTTGGCGCCTTTTTTGTTAGCTGTATTATTGTTCGTCGCGTTTGGTGGTCAGGTTCAACTGTTGTTCTCTGGTTGCTCACAGTTAAACCGCAGGCACCAAAGTATTTCCAGACTTTTATATGAAGGAAAAAATTAAATGGTTTACTGCTTTAGAAAGGACGGCTGGTACTTGTGCGGCTGTATAACAATAGTGTGTGTGTGTAATATGTAGTAATAATAATAATAATAATAATAATAATAATAATAATAATAATACTTACTTACTGCTTTTAAGGAACCCGGAGGTTCATTGCCGCCCTCACATAAGCCCGCCATTGGTCCCTATCGTGAGCAAGATTAATCCAGTCTCTATCATCATATCCCACCTCCCTCAAATCAATTTTAATATTACCTTCCCACCTACGTCTCGGCCTCCCTAAAGGTCTTTTTTTCCCTCCGGCCTCCCAACTAACACTCTATATGATTAATAATAATAATAATAATAATAATAATAATAATAATAATAATAATAATAACTTACTTACTGGCCTTTTAAGGAACCCGGAGGTTCATTGCCGCCCTCACATAAGCCCGCCATTGGTCCCTATCGTGAGCAAGATTAATCCAGTCTCTATCATCATATCCCACCTCCCTCAAATCCATTTTAATATTACCTTCCCACCTACGTCTCGGCCTCCCTAAAGGTCTTTTTCCTCCGGCCTCCCAACTAACACTCTATATGATTAATAATAATAATAATAATAATAATAATAATAATAATAATAATAATAATAATAATAATACTTACTTACTGGCTTTTAAGGAACCCGGAGGTTCATTGCCGCCCTCACATAAGCCCGCCATTGGTCCCTATCGTGAGCAAGATTAATCCAGTCTCTATTATCATATCCCACCTCCCTCAAATCCATTTTAATATTACCTTCCCACCTACGTCTCGGCCTCCCTAAAGGTCTTTTTCCCTCCGGCCTCACAACTAACACTCTATATGATTAATAATAATAATAATAATAATAATAATAATAATAATAATAATAATAATAATTAATGTTACAGTCCCATAACTAAAATCCTGACGTCTTGTGATAAATATGACTACAGATCTGGAATCAGCGAATCATTTTAGTATAGAACACTTATGATTTCTTCAGTAGCAGACAAAAAGTCTTTCTTTGTAGACCAGTGTTATTATTGCTATACAGTAGACCCCGTAAGAGGGAAATAAATTTGCACTTTTCTACCGAAGTGTTGGACTTATATAATAATAATAATAATAAAATAATAATAATAATAATAATAATAATAATAATAATAATAATTTTTGTTTCATAAATTTAATTTGTACTCATTAGCTAGCTAGTTAAATAAATAAATAAATAAAATAAATAAAAAAATAAATAATAATAATAATAATAATAATAATAACAATCTTTTTTTCTGGTTAAAAGGGTGGTGGAACTCTGTGTAGAATATTCTATAGCGGACGAGGAGATGATTACTGTTCACTGCACGGGAATTTTGTCGTTTTAACCTCCTTTTCGTCCAACTCAGACTTTCAAGATCTAAGCGGAATTCAAATTATGTTAAAAATATAGTTATTCACAAATATTTCGGTTCCATGATGAAAAATGCAACAAAAAGTGCCGGAACGCCGTTCCAGTGCGTTCCGTCAGAAAAAAGCACTGATAACAACTTCTATGTAGTTTCGGATATCCAGTATTGTTGATAGGTTTATTGTTAACACGCAATCGAAAATTGTAGAAGAACAAGCAGCAACTTGAGTGGTATTAGAAAAAAAACAAAAGTATATGTAAAAAAATCCCAACCTATAGCCGCGACGCTGTTATTCCCGGCGTGACTCCTCCTCTTTGCTTACGTCTTAGGAAGTGAAGACTCTATAAAGTCTAGTAGGTAGTAACGTTCGCCATTTTTATTCTTTCGTTGCCGACCTACAAGACGAGAAATCTATTTGCCACACCGTTAAACATTATCATGTCGTAGCTCCTATGATGATAAATCAAACGTACTGTAATTCAGCAAATAATTGAGCGGCAAATAACGTCCTCGTGTGCTTTCTGCGAACGCCAACGAAAGAGCCAAAATGGCGGGCGATTATATTAAGTATTTATCAAGCCTTAGCAAACGCATAATAATAATAATAATAATAATAATAATAATAATAATAATAATAATAATGGCTTTATTTAACCTGGCAGAGTTAAGGCCGTAAGGCCTTCTCTTACACTCAACCAGGATTAAAACTTGCTTACACAGTTGAACATAAAACTGGATCGAAATTAAGTAATTACATACTGATACAATAATGAGATCAAAAGAGGTAGTTACATAAAATTTACCTCATAAAATAAAAATAAACATAGTGAAATACATATTAATGTTGTTAGAATCAAATACGAATCACATAAAAACAGAAGCCGATAATTCAATAAAAAATGTACACAGTAAAAATAAAAATAAACATATTGGTATACATATTAGTATTAGATTACAATTAAATAGGATTTACATAATTAAACCAGAAACCGGCAATTGAATAAAATTTACACAAAAAATAGATTAATAATAAAAAAAACAACGTCTTCATCAGCGAATCACAAGGCGCACATTTAAATGTAGCCGAATTGCAACGTGATTGGCTACCGGAAATAACAGCGACGGGATGTTCGATAAAAAAAAAAAAAACATGTATTATCGTTTTTGAAAGTTCACCTACTTAAATTAATGTGAAGTCTGCGCTTGGTGGGTTGCACAGAGTTTCTCTATACGTGGCCTTATGGTGGAAAAACTGAGCTAAGCATTGTTGCAGGTGTTCACGTTTCATTGGTACAGTCTGTCTCAAAATAAAATGTACCAAATCAAAGACTTCTTTGCAAAAATGCGTTGTAAAGGGACTTTCTGGATCGCATAAAATTTATTTTTCAATTCCAAAATTTCGCGACATACTCCATGGGGCTGCGCGACTCACCGGTTGGGAACCCCTGGCCTAAACAACAAAAACCATCTTTGTTAATGAACAGACTGTCTTATCGAAATAGGAACACATATTAAAAGACAATCGGAGCTGAACTGAAGTTTGTCTACGTCAGCTTCAAGTTGAGTTATGTGTGATAACGTGTTGCAGGGTGATGTCGACGGGCGGAGAGGGAACTGCGGGGTCGCAGTAGGAAGCCATGACCGCCGCGGCTGGGGGCTGCGCGCTGCCCCTGCTGCTGCTCCTGCTGCTGCCGCAACCCGGCGTACTCCTGGCTGTCACCCACCAGGACCTTGAGTCTCCCAACACGTGAGTTCATCTCTCCCTCCATAATAGATTTCCAGGTGAACGACTATACTTGTTTTTTCGAAAGATGGGACATGACAGGAGCGTTGCGATCGGAAAACAACTGAATGTCACATAGCCTGGTAGGTCTGTTGCTATGGTAACAACGGTTGAGTTGCCAAACTTACAGTTCCCACGTGGCGACATTTATTGTGCACACAATGTTAGCATTGATATGTTTCGTCTTTGATACTCTGTTGATTTTTGTATTGTTTTTTTACCTTTTCGTCAATTGTCAATGAATGTTTAACGTCAGCCATCTTAACGACAATTGCTAGCTTCCATCAGCTGGCAGCGTGGTAGTCCATATTGGCAACATAGCACTGTAGTTCCAAGCTCAGCCGCTTAATTGTCATGTCCCATCTTAAAAAAAAAAACAAAACAAGTATAGGCAGACGTCGTTACTCCATCAGAAGCGGAAATGAAAAACGGAGTAAAGGCCAAGATTTCCGAAACTTAATGATGATATGGTGACTGTGTTGCTTGATATGTCATGATTAGAGCCCACATGTTTGGCAGAATGCTTTTGTTACTGGGTTGATATAGGCCTATCACCAGCAAACTTTCAAAATCTGACATGTCACATTTCAGTCGGTTAAGGCGCTTGTCTGCCGGCCTGAAGATGCGCTCGGGCGCGAGTTCGATCCCCGCTTCGTCTGATTACTGGTTGGGTTTTTTCCGAGGTTTTCCCCATCCGTAAGGTGAATGCCAGGTAATCTATGGCGAATCCTTGGCCTCATCTCGCCAAATACCATCTCGCTATCACCAATATCATCGACGCTAAATAACCTCGTAGTTGATACAGCGTCGTTAAGTAACCAACTAAAAATACGTTCTTTGCGTGCCCCTTGTGCCTTTTCTATATTTACAATGCCATTATTTACGTTTTTAATTGCCATTTTTGCCTGCCTATTTTAAGATTAAAAATACCTGAACATCCGGGCTCTCATGATGATGATTTTGTAAATGTCTGTTTCTCTCCAGTGATTCACGTGGCAGTAGAACTAGATGTGTAAGGAATCTTAAGAATACTGACAATCAATTTGTTTTGCTGGTAGAGGAGAACGCATCGTGCAAGATAGTTGTCGAGAGGTGCAAGTGCACTCCTGTTGTCGACTCTCGTAGGAGTATTTTTTTGCGATATGACTAACCGCAGAAAAAGGTCGGCAACCTCTAGCTACCGAATCCAGATTCCCGCTTGCCCACAATAACCGTTCACATAAGCATGGAGGGTGACTAAGAACGAGTCCCAAGGCAAGCCTGATTAAGTTGAAAAGGAATAGAATATCTTGCATTAAACTCTCAAGAGAAGGCTCGTCTGAGTTAGCTAGGATAGATGTAAAGCTTTCTGGAGTGCTATAAGAGAAGATTAAAAAAGTAGGTATTTTTTTGCTGTCTGTCAGTCAGGGTGATTGGCGTGACTGGTTATCGCGTTTGTTGGAGACGATGACGTAAATCCTGCAGATATCGCAAGTGGACTGTTGTATAAAAATAAAAGTATACATGACGTTTGTGTGTGGATGTAGGCCTATAGAGAAAATTGACCTTGCAATTTTTAAATACAATGAAACTTTCTCTGTCCGTAGACAACTGTGATACAATGCTTTGTGCAAAGTTTGAGGCATCAGAACTTCATAGTGTTTAAATTAAAAATATTTAAATTTATCGTATTTTCATAAAATTAGCAACTTTAAACTGTTGTGGCTCCGAAACCCTTTCACCCAATGTTCAAAAGCATGGTTTATTTTGATGCTGAGAAGTTAAAGTTTATATTGACATGTAAACAGTTTTTCTTACTTTTTATGGAAATGGATAAATTTAGATTTTTCTTCATTAAGACGCCTTTGCCCACGAAAAAAATTTAAAATATATGGTTAGATTCCGCATTGAAAGTACAAATAAACTCATATTTTGTACTGGTGCACCGTTGATAAAGTATTGAAAATATCAAATAAAGAAAATAAATAGTACGCGCGTGAACTAACCAGCTGACTGTGAGGCGGGAGCTTAGCCGAGACAAGCAAGACCAGGAGACATAAACACGTGATGTTTCGTCTAGTAGCGCATAGCTGGGCTAGCTTTATCACAGGTTTTCATAAACACAGGAGTAAAATGACGCCCAACGCTCGCTTATCTTCATTTCTCGGCCAGTGCGAGCTGTACTGTGCCGTTCAAGTCCAGGCGTGTGAAAATAATTTATTTAATACCCCCGAAACTTATTGCCGTGACACTAAGCAAACAATGCCGAATCCCTCTTAATAATGCAAGGTTTTTTTCAATATTTTTTTTTTACATTTTTACAAATTGGCAAGAAGCCTAAAAGTAAGTAAAATCAGATTATCTGTGTCTCTGTATACAATAAAAATAAGGATTACTTCTTATCATAACCTACCAAATGTCAGCTTCAAAATGAGCTCTCGTGCAATGTTCTGCAGTAAATGGTTCCAGAGTTCTGAGCGCTGAAAGAGGTTTGTTTTTCTAAAATACGCTAAATTTGTCGCTCAACAATACGAAAACCGTTTGACTTTCGATAGTATATTTTTGCAAATGCACTCTCCTCAGCACCTTGTATAAATAGGGAAAAAATTGGGTTATAAAAAAATTCGAGATTTTTTACTGATCGATTTCATATATGGAATAGCCCATATAGATCCATTGTTGATATAAACAGCTATTCAGTTTGGACGACATTTTGTATATTTAAGTCGTTCTGAATTATGGATTTTGAAGACGAGAAGGAAGACTAAAAGTTTATGGGCACACCACCAGATGTGGCAGCAATGGTGATACGTGGTGGTATCTTCAAGAGAGCTGTTGCCTGAAAAATCTGCTGGAAGATATGAGAGAGAACATGATACTTTTTTAGCATGATTGAAATTATGTTTTCTGATTTTATTTAAATTGGTGGGTAATCTATTCTAATTCTCAGTCCTTCATATACGAGTAAATGTGAAGCGTTTCATATTTCATTCAGGAGAGAAGATTGTAATGTGTCCACTCTGAATGTAGGAAATCGTACTTCCAATGTCAGTTCTGTTGCCAGGCAACCTATCATTCCGCACTTTCGTATAATAGTAATATGCGTTACAAGAGCGGTATGTTGAAGTTTTCATGTTCGAGGAAAAGATTGAAAAAGCGAAACGTAGTTGAGCTTTTTTAATTTCCGAGAACATGAAAACAAACATACCGCTCGTGTATCGTACATTATTTTGTGCGAAGATCGTTTATTACATACCTGAAAGAGGAATTTCTAATTAGTTGCAATGAAATCTCCATCTTGTTTTCTGTTCAATGACGGCAACTTTTAAAAACTAAAATATCTATCTTCAACATTGTTGCTATAAAATGTTTTCTGTGTTTACTATATTCCAGCAGGCCGTGATATACGTCTGTCTTTTTTTTTCCCCAGTCTATAAATGCGAACTTAAAACAAACGGTAAGGTTATGTAATGATTTATTTTTCATTTTAATATTTTAACAATATTATTTATGTAACATATTGCAGTAATAACATCGGCATCTGGAATCTTGTTGATTTTTTCACGGCTTCCTTAATGTTACTTGCATCACGAATGCAGTAACTTTAGTGGAGTTGTAGAGTTTACTTAATTTTTGCAAATATTTAAAAACAATCATTAACAGTGCAATTTAGGTGAAATTGCAGTGGTAAGTTTCCAATTTATAATTATTACTAAGTTATATTGAACGTCTCTAAAAATAATATGTTAAAAGCCTAAAGCAGTAAAATCAATATGTCACTTAAGCGGTAAGAAGAGGGAAATTGTTATGTGTGTTAGGTTGGGAAAACTGAATGTGGAATTTAAGACTTTCCGCGGATTGGTTTTGTGCAGAAACCAAGCAAATACGCACGATCTCGCACAAAAAAACTTGTGTAGGCTATAGTAGAAGTACAAAATGTGTGTACTATACCGTGATTGAATAATGTCAAACAAGATTATTATTTACACATCCTTGAGCAAAAACAATACAAACCATGGCGTACATTGTAGAGAACTATAGTAATTACTCCAGTTTTGTAACTGGAGCCAATGTTACAGCAACAGTTGCAGTGAGGTATAAAAACATCATGTTGCCTCACGTTGTTAAGGTAACCAAGATTTTTGGAACTGGTCTCCTTGAACAAATGACTGCTGTTTCGCAATACATTGCGCTCCGTGAATACGAAATGAGAGTAAACGTTCCGTCTTTATGCACACAGAGAAGATCGCTTTACTATAAATCCAACCTGTGAACGCTGCTTATCTGCGTTTCTCAACTCCAGATATATGTAACTGGTTTCGTATGAATTTTCAGCCTTTCGCGGTAATGACTGTATGTTCAGTTGATTTATTTTGAGTTTTCGTGTTCAAAATTTGCTTCTTACTGTACATTCTGGAATCATAGTGTGTTTGCCAAGACCTGAAAGGTGGTCTTATCTGTAGGAGCTGCGTTCGGGCTTCGGTTGGATCCCCCTTTGGTCTTAGGTTTCTTCCGAGGTTTTCCACAGCCGTGGGACTGAAGCCGGATGGTCTATGGCGAGTCCTCGGCATCAACCCCTTTGATTTGATTACCTGGTTGGATTTTTCCGAGGTTTTCCCCAACCAAAAGGCAAATTCCGGGTAATATTTTGGCGAATCCTCGGACCTCACCTCATCTCACTACATCTCGCCAAAATATTGTAAAAAATTGCACAAAATTGTAAAATTGTAGGAAATTACTAAATTGTAAAACTGTAAAAATTTATAAAAATTGTAATTGTGATATTGTAAAATTTTGACTTGTTCCACATCTTAAAGCTTCATTGCTCATGTAAGGTCTATGGAATATAATAAATGAATGAATGAATGATTGAATGAATGAATGAATGAATGAATGAGATCTATTATGCCGGATAATTCACACAACTGGACCTCTATGTTGATACTTATTACCCAAACTTTTCGGATTTTTTAAAAATTGGGTAGTCATTTAACGATGCTGTATCAACTACTAGGTTATTTAGCGTTGATAGAATTGGTGATAGCGAAATGGTATTTGGCGAGATGAAGCCGAGGATTCGCCATAGATTACCTGGCATTCGCCTTACTGTTGAGAAAAACCTCGAAAAAACCCAACCAGGAACCAGCCCAAACTGAAATCGAACCCGTGCCCGAACGCAGCTCCGGATCGTAGTTTTCTGGCGAAGAGCAGCTTTTCACTGCAAACCCAGCATTCTCCAGTCTTTTGTATTATAATAAACTAGTGGCTTGTGCAGCAAATGCTGCAAACTATGTTCATTAGACGTTCAAATAAACATTTTTGAGATTTATTTTCAATGAAGAATACCAGACATTCTGAAAGTTATTTGCTTCCATAATAATGAAAGATACTCTCTCTCGAGCCAATACTGAAGAGAACCACGCATATAAATATCTACACCACACCGCCATTAAATACATGAAAAAACCCAACCCCACTTGATTAATAACTATAAAAATATTTGATTTTTAATAATATTATTATCTTACGTAAGTTTTATAGCTTTCAGTAACATATACTATATAGCCGCCACTCAGTAAAATATAGAAATCAAAATCTAATTTAAGTTATTCTCTACATCTATTTATATAACCCCAAAACGTTTCACTTTCATATCATCAATATAGCATTACTATGTATAATTAATGAAAAATAGTCACATCATGGCATTAACTACAATAATATTTCATTTCTAATGGTAATAATGTCATCAAACCACCTCAAGTTTTGTAGTTTTTAATGTCCAATACACAGCTGTACCCAGAAAATTACACACCACAGAATCGAACCTTTAAGTTATTTTCAGTAAGTTAAGTTTTTAATAACCAATTTAATTTGAGCTCTAAATATGTCGGCATTCTTGCAGATCATGGCCTTCGTGTAATATTGTTTACTGTAGTGTGTGTTTTGTTTTATTCTGGAATGAAACTTGATGCTCGCTTCGCTTCTCCTTTACAAAAAAGCGAAGGGAATATCAAGTCGGCCGTGAATGCTATTAGGTAGTTCTCAAAACTGACGACAGATGGATTTTGGAAAATAGGAAAATTATGTTGAAAAATTGACATTTCACTGAAAACTACTATTTTTCTGAAAAACTTTGAGTTCCAAGCTTCAAAATGAGGGGTCATTTATTAAAATCCGTTCAGCCTTTTTCCCGTCCTAATATCCATTACCAGTTCAAATTATATATAGATACATGAAGTTAAAATCATGGCTTTAACGCTGTGTATGAAAGTCACAATCATGAGCTACAATCCAGACTGGGACACGAGTGTTTGAATGTTATGAATGTGACATCCTGTACTGTCTTGGATGGAAGTCTGATATTGTACACATTCCCACATTACGGAAGTCTCGAGAAGTGTTCTGACGTCAGAGCGAGAAAAACTCTGATGTGTATTTTGTATCATAGCTCTTTAAAACTCTGAAACGCCATAGAGTAGATAGGCCCTATAAAACAGCAGTATACAAGCACGTGAGTATACACGTATTCCTATAACTAGATCATTTTAACTTTGACAAGGACATAGGACTTCCCCTTCTTATCTCCGAATTCTTGTCATCAATTCAACAGGTTTGCGTCTTTCGGAAAAAAATTAGCATGAGATATAAAACTAGTTCTGAACTTTGAGTTGCATGTCAAATATTCTATTCAGTGATAAAACTTATGTGTTCTTGTTGAAGTCAAATTATCAGTTAGCGATTCAGTGTCTGTTACTTTGTGTTCTATATTCGAGACCCGAATATAACTATTAAATAGTGCGATGACTTTGCAGTTTTTAAAGGCGTATCATACTGATCATCATCATCATCGTCTTCAAGGCTTGATCTCTGAATTATTTCACCTTCACTCCTAAGAGAAGTATCAGCCAATGTTAAAGTCTTCATTATAGCTGGAGATCCTGATCACATGATTTGCATATTTCAAGACAGCCGCTATAAATTAAACTAAAGTCTCGCGGAGAAAGTGGTGATATATTCTGATCTGCAGAAGATTTGTCTTGGCTTCCATTTTCCTTCTTTTTTTTTGTCTTGTATCATGTCGAACATGAGGAACAAACCCCGTAGCTTGTAAATAAATTGTTGCATTTTGTTCATAATTCTCACAGGAGTGAGAAGTGCAACTTTCGGATTGTTCTATTGCACTGTTTCTTAAATTTTCAATTCTTTCGACACGTTTTATGTAGAATCAGCATTATGAAATCGTGAACCACCAGACGTGAAATTGTGTCCTACATATTTCTGCACAAAATCCCTAATCCAATATCCTGTATGATCATATTCCCAAAAGGAAAGAATCCTGATTGGGAAAAATCCGAATCCACTTTCCCAAATATTATTTTTTCGTGTGTTAATAATCATGAATGTGGAATATTACATTTTAATAATTGGGAATAATAATAATAATAATAATAATAATAATAATAATAATAATAATAATAATAATAGTAATAATAATAGTAGTAGTAATAGTAATAATAATAATAATAATAATAATAATAATAATAATAATAATAATAATAATAATAATAATAATAATAAGAATCCGTGGTGCCACAGCTCTTGAAGGGCCCAGACTAACCAGCCGGCTGCTGGCCTCACGTTCACATTCCGAAGTAGAGGTGGACGAACATCCAACCATAATGGAGGTATCGTGTGGTTAGCACGATGATCCCTCCAGCCGTTATAGCTGGCTTTCACAATCGGATTTCGCTATCTATCGTAGCTCCCAAATGCATCACGATGCTGGGTGCACACCGGTCCCATACAACGGCCGAAATTTCATGAGAAAATTTCTTCCCCCATGAGGACTCGAACCAAAGCGTATTCCGTAACGCGAGTCCTAGGCGGGATGCCTTAGACCACTACGCCACTGCGCGGGACTGATTGGGCATATTCAACTTCAATAGGCAAAAATTACTGTAATACCTAAATGAACAGGATAATTAATAATAATACTTTACTTACTTACTTACTTACAAATGGCTTTTAAGGAACCCGAAGGTTCATTGCCGCCCTCACATAAGCCCGCCATTGGTCCCTATCCTGTGCAAGATTAATCCAGTCTCTATCATCATATCCCACCTCCCTCAAATCCATTTTAATATTATCCTCCCATCTACGTCTCGGCCTCCCTAAAGGTCTTTTTCCCTCCGGCCTCCCAACTAACACACTATATGCATTTCTGGATTCGCCCATACGTGCTACATGCCCTGCCCATCTCAAACGTCTGGATTTAATGTTCCTAATTATGTCAGGTGAAGAATACAATGCGTGCAGTTCTGCGTTGTGTAACTTTCTCCATTCTCCTGTAACTTATCCCGCTTAGCTCCAAATATTTTCCTAAGCACCTTATTCTCAAACACCCTTAACCTATGTTCCTCTCTCAGAGTGAGAGTCCAAGTTTCACAACCATACAGAAGAACCGGTAATATAACTATTTTATAAATTCTAACTTTCAGATTTTTGGACGGCAGACTGGATGATAAGAGCTTCTCAACCGAATAATAACACGCATTTCCTATAATAATAATAAATAATAATAATAATAATAATAATAATAATAATAATAATAATAATATTAATAATAATAATAATAATACTTTATTTTCCAGAGATCAGTACATAAGAAACTGAAAATGACATCGTCAGTTATGTATTCATTAAAAAGAAGCATCCATCTCAGACTCTATAAATTCATTATTACTATAGAAATGTCTTACAATTAGCCATTCATGTGTAACTCGTTTAAAAATTCCGTCTGGCAGATTTATAACTGATACAGGTAATTTGTTAAAAAAATAAAATGGTCGATAACGGTTCCTAGACTATACAACACGATTCTAGAAAAAATAATGTAAAAAGTACTTTAACTTTGCCAGTTTGTGTTCTCTGCTATGCACACAGAGTTGTAGCATGGCGAAATGGCGCCCCTGGCAACAGATATTCTCTGCGCCCTAGCATCCATTTATCATTTTTAAAACTTTCGTCAATAACTGTCCTTTTGTTCTTGAGATAAAGTAATATGATTGAGGATTAACAAATATTTGATATCTAAGAAAATTTACATTAACAAGAAATTATTTTTCACAAAAGAAAACATGTTCCAAATATTCAAATTTAATTGATATTAACATATTAAAATAATAGGCCTCAGCAGAATTTTATTAGTCTACTACTAAGATTTATTTCAAATCATCCGTCCTCAAGTGAGGTTGACCACTGGGATCCAGAATTAACAAACATAAAAGATAAAGGGAAATGAAACGAGCAAAATAATGATTCGATTTGTACATTAAAACAAAAATTTACGTGTTAATATATATATGATAGTGTAGAATTTGAAGAGAGGCTTTCAGAATTTCATTACAATCTTCTGAATCTCATAAAAGGGAATTTTATAAGATTTAAGAATATTACATGTAAATTTTTGTAAACAACCTATATGAGCGGCAAGAGGAGTTTTCTTGATGTAGAAACAGTCCTAGGACCTAAATCATTGAAACAGAAAAGAAGGAATTTTAACTTTCGACACAGGATGCCAATCATCACGATATTTTGAAGTAGAAAATTGAGCGTTAATTTAATCGACAGTCATGCCGTCAGATAAGCCACCAATGGTCATTATTGGAGCGTGTGAAATGGACAGACAGAATAAGAAACGAAACTGTGTTGGAAAGAGTGGATGAAGAAAGAATGATGCTGAAACTGATCAGGAAGAGAAAAAAGAATTGGCTGGGTCACTGGCTGAGAAAAAACTGCTTACTGAAGGATGTATTGGAAGGAATAGTGAACGGGAGAGGAATTCGGGGTAGAAGAAGATATCACATGATAGACGACATTAAGATATATGGATCATATGCGGAGACTAAGAGGAAGGCAGAAAATAGGAAAGACTGGAGAAAGCTGGGTTTGCAGTGAAATACTTTCCCTTGGACAGAACGCTAAGAATGAATGAGGATGGCCTACAATGTTGCGAACTTTTCATTTAGCTAGGTAACGTATGAGGAACCGTCTGAACTTGCGAGCACTTTGTCATGAGGACCAAGATCAGATGAACTACAGTATAAGCAATAATGAAAATGCCAATGTGAAAATGTAAAATTCTGAAAACCGGCCTCTGTATAATATGAAGTTGTCAAAAAGTAAGGCTCCAAACTGACATAACACGTTGATTATCAATTACTACTTCAGTGAACTCATTTCGCCTTGATGAGGTGGCAACTTCTTCCACTCACTTATTGTGCCGGTTGCAGACCTGTCAGGCGTTACAAATTCATCGTATTCTAAAGAGTCAATATTGTTTTTTTAACTATGTATTAAATTTATACGAAGTAACTTTTTGGTTTCGAGGTAGCGTGCTGGACTCCTGATCAAGGTGGCCCGGGTTCGATTTACGGTCGTGAAGTCAGGGGAATTTAATTCGGACCTCTCCACGGGGACTGGTTGTCTGTCCATTGTCCGAAATGTGTGTGGTGTCTCGCAGTGGTCTTCGGGTATTCTGACCAAGTAAACTGGGGGAGTCTGCAGTGTGTGCTTGTGTTCAGTAGAGTTGTGGGTCTAGGTACAATAAACCTCAGGCTGCGATGCTGAAATTAGTAAAAAAAAAAGGTAAATATTTAAAATCTTAAAGACATTTTATATTATAACATAATGCTAGTGTTCGTTTTCCTTCACTAATTTTTTAATGTATTCATTTTATGAGTAGAAATTACACTCGAGAGGAAATTAAACACAGAATAAATGGGAAATGCCTGTTATTATTCGGTTGAGAAGCTTTTATCATTTAGTCTGCTTTCAAAAGTACTGAAAGTTAGAATTTATAGAACAGTTATATTACCGGTTATTCTGTATGGCCGTAAAGCTTGGACTCTCACTTTAAGAGAGGAACAGAGGTTAAGAGTGTTTGAGAATAAGGTGCTTAGGAAAATGTTAGGGCTAAGAGGGATGAAGTTACAGGAGAATGGAGAACGTTACACAACGCAGAAATGCACGCATTGTATTCTTTACCTGACATAATTAGAAACATTAAATCCAGACGTTTGAGATGGGCAGGGCATGTAGCATGTATGTATTATGTATTAATGAAAGTAAAGTAACAGATCTTAAATTTAGCTTAGATAGGAAAAATGATGCTTTCCATAATAACATAAAGTTTTTGGATATTTACATTGAAGGCGGTTTGGGCTGGGATAATTATAGCAACATTATTTTGGTTAAGATATCTAAAGGAATATTCATGTTAAGATTTTTGTCTAAAACTGTGGATACAAAAGTGTTATTAACTGTATATTATGCATATATACAAAATCATATCCAATATGGCATTTTATTATGCGGGATTCATAGTTCCTATTTTAATATTTTCAAAATACAAACGAAAGCAGTGAGAATTATTTGTGGTGTTGGGACAAAAGAACATTGTAAGCCTTTATTTCAAACTTGTCAAATTCTCACTCTTCCATCGCTATATGTATAGCAGTGTTTGTTACATACTAAATTGAATATTAATAATTTCGCATTGAACTTGAATTTTCATGAACATCATACGAGAAATTGCAACGATATAAGACTTAAATTATGCAGGTACAACATTACACAAAATAACTTTTATTATATGTCTCTAAAGTTGTATAATAGCTTACTAGGAATTTAAATTACTATTTATTCAAATCGTTTATGAAAAGAAAATTGTATAAACTCAATTGGTATAGTACTGACGATTATTTTAACTTGGCAAATACTTTTATATTATCTTGTTTATATTGACGTTGCTATGCATAATGTATTTATGTCTAAGCAATAAAAGTACTGTATCTGTCTGTCTGTCTGGCTGTCTCTCCGTCCGTCCGTCTGTCTGTCTGTCCGTCAGTCCATCCGTCTGTCCGTCCGTCCGTCTGTCCGTCCGTCCGTCTGTCCGTCCGTCCGTCGGTCCGTCCGTCCGTCCCTCCGCACTTGTGGAGTAACGGTCAGCGCGTCAGGTGGCCCGGGTTCGAATCCCGGTCGGGGCAAGTTATCTGGTTGAGGTTTTTTCTATCTTTTCCTCATCTATCCCAATATGAGCAAATGCTGGGTAACTTTCGGTGCTGGACCCCGGACTCATTTCACCGGCATTATCACCTTCAATTCATTCAGACGCTAAATAACCTGAGATTTTGATACAACGTCGTAAAATAACCCAATAAAATAATATCTATCTATCTATCTATCTATCTATCTATCTATCTATCTATCTATCTATCTATCTATCTATCTATCTATCTATCTATCTATCTATCTATCTATCTATCTATCTATCTATCTATCTATCTATCTCTGTTTGTCTGTCTGGCTGGCTGTCTGTCTGGATGTCTGGCTGTCTGGCTGTCTGTCTGTCTGTCTATAGGTGAATCCAGAAATGCCTATCTGTCTCTTATATGGGAGGCAGGAGGGAAAAAGACCTTTGGGGAGGCCGAGACGTAGA
Source organism: Periplaneta americana (assembly GCA_025594305.2). Classification (NCBI taxonomy): domain Eukaryota; kingdom Metazoa; phylum Arthropoda; class Insecta; order Blattodea; family Blattidae; genus Periplaneta; species Periplaneta americana. Next base: position 8,534,697 of record JAJSOF020000009.1, on the reverse strand, counting down.
TGGGAGGAAAATACTATAATAGATTTGAGGGAGGTGGGATACGATGGTAGGGACTGGATTAATCTTCCTGAGGATAGGGACCGATGAAGGCTTGTGTGAGGGCGGCAATGAGCCATATCTATGGCTGTAGGAACTTTACTTTCTGATGATCCGACCCGCTGTGTTGCAGGGCGTGCGATGGCAAGGGCAGCTGCGAGCAGGAGCCGCGGGCGGAGCGCTCCCGCCTGGGCGACCGCCTGGTGGACTGGAAGGAGCGCAACTGCCTGTGCGACGCCGACTGCGCGCGCTACGGGGACTGCTGCCTGGACTCCCCGCACTTCGTGGCGGCGCAGCAGCGTCGAGGCGCCGCGTCCTTCTCCTGCGTGGAGCTGCGCCAGTTCGGCGGCATCTACATGCTGACGTCATGCCCGCCGGAGTGGGGGGACGCGGGCACGCGCACAAGGTGCGAAGAGGCCAGCCCGCGGGACCCGGTGGCGTCCATGCCTGTCACCAGCCACCGCACAGGCCTCACGTACCGCAACGCTCACTGCGCCCTGTGCCACGGCGACCTGCGCCCCGGCAGCAGCGACGTGTGGGCGCCCCGGCTGGAATGCCCCGCCCTGGTGCAGGGCCTCGCGCCCAACCTCACGCGCAGCGAAGTGTCGCGCTCGCTGAGGTACGAGTCGGAGCACGACGCCTGGGTGCTCCGCGTGCCTTCGGACAACGGCACCAGGGCCTTCAACTGCAACATCGACCCCGTGCTGCCCGATACGGCTGAACACGTCGTACGACGCTGCCCCACTGGCGTGATCCGTACCTGCAGCGTCAACTGGACCAACGCTGACGTGAGGAACAGATGTGAAGCCTACACAGCGCTAGTATTCTTCCAGAACGACGCGTACAGAAACGCCCACTGTGCCATCTGCAACAACGTCCCAGTCCAGAACCTGGCCTGCATACGGGCGTCAAGTCGCGTGCACGACTACACCAGAGAATTCAGCCCCAAAGCCTTCGCAGTCCTCTTCGACCTCAACGGAGAGTCCGGCGACACCCTAGGAAAGACCCGGGCTTGTCCCAGCTTGGACCAGCTGTACGACCCGTTCTTCAGGCGGTGCCGTGACGTCGTGTGCTCCACGGACGGCCTGAACCTGCAGGCCGGGCAATGCGTCGGCGTGCTGCCGCCCCCCGACTCCACCGAAGACTACCCCGTCAATGACGTCAACAGCAGCGCCATCGTGGACGGCACCCACGACGCCAAGTCCAGTCACTTCCAGAGCTGCCCCAAGTTCCTGCTGGACCCCCAGGAGTACGAAGTGCTCCAGAATGGAACCGTGTTCGTTCCGCTCTACCGTCGGTCGTATCTCAGCACCGATTTTCTCATCAGAGAAGATGGCCTGCTGGAGATCTGCACGGACGAGGGCATCGAGTTCGTGGACAAGTTCAACCCCTACATGGGCTACGTGACGATCGCCGGACTAGGGGTGTCCATTGTGTTCCTAGTGCTGCACTTGACGGCGTTTGCCCTGTTGCCTGAGCTCAGGAATCTCTCTGGCAAGAACCTCGCCTCCTTGTGTCTCTCTCTTCTTGCCGCCTACTGTGCCTTCATAATCGGCCAATTTTTGGAGGTGAGGCTTATGGCACAATTTTGTCTGCATCTTTACAGGTTCGTTGCAATATGTAATAAGTGTACAACCGCCAGTTTTCTTTTCTTTTCAAGATAGCTATAGACTTTTCTTTAAATCTTTTTTCAGAATTCTTTATTGTCTTTAAAAAGTGGCACAAGTCAAAATTGTTAATTTTACAGAAGGAAAACGTCATTTTCAGATTTGATTTTTTTCCTGAATTATTGTAATGGGAAATTAACGTCGAATAAATAACGTTTCTTTGTGGAAACTGCTTCTGTCAATAGTAGTCACCAATACTTATCTTGTTTTCATCATTATCATCATCGTCATCATTATATCATGATCGTCATCATCATCCATTTTTAAGAAGTGGCCCCTTTTGTCCGTTTAATTACCTTTATTGTGAAAATTTCGTGCCAGTTCCTAGACATGTAGCTACAGATAAGAAATAAATTTGATTCTCTTTACTAAGTTTCTGGCTTTTGTAGATGTGCAGCAAACAAGAGCCCCTATAACACGGAGGTTCACTTTCTTGCCCAAGACTGTCAATGCATAGCTTAAAACATATAGAATGTACATCAGAGTTATATGGCATTAACACTGATAGTCATTGTCCAGTAATGATTAAAATCACAGTCTCTATTTCAAACTTTCAATTGCTCCCTCCCTCAAATGACATCCATTTTTGCATATTCTTCTTCCCAAAACAAAAAAAAACAAAACAAAAAAATCTTCTGGACTTTCCTAAAGGTCTTTTTTTCTCCAGTATCAGCCTCCTGCAACTAACACTCTATAATCAGCATTTTTGGAACCTTCTAAACAATGCATGGACAAAGACAAACGAAACACAACCAACGCTCTTTGGAATAGATAAATATTTTCCTAACGACAATCGAACCCGGATGCTTTGCATTTGTAGCTGATTTCTTCCACTTGAGCCATGGTTACATTTTCCTATGTAGTTAGTAATATAAAATGTATTGCATTGTCTGAAGAATACAATGCTGATAACCAGCTCTTTGGCAGAATGTTTTAAATGTAAATCTTTCTCCATTCTCCTGTAACTTCATCCTTTGTGATTGAAACTCACAGTTTTATGTTGTTCTTTTCAAATATTTTCCTAAGAACCTTTTATTTATTTATTTAAAAAATTGCCTACAGATATATTTTATTTATTTCTGTTCCTGAAAGTGACTCAAAGTATATTTGATAGTTCATATTCTCTTTGCAACAATGAGTGCTGCCGTACAAAATGTATAACAGTAAGCGTTTATTATCGCTGTTTTTTAAAACAATGAGTGCTCTAACGTTATTTTTAACGATTTTTTTCAGTTTTCATTGCGACGTTGTTGTAGAAATATTTCATGTATAATCAAACACAAAATGCACTTTCCAAGGCTACTGGGAAGAAGATTTCTTTGCTTCAACAGAATAAACATCGATCAGGCATTTCCCTTATATTTATTCTGTCTTTTGTGGAAAGTGCAAGGTTTCCTCCCAAGTATTTTTGTAATTGCCTTTATATTTTAGTTTTATAATACTTTTTTGTTGATCCAAGATATTTGAACTTTTTGCCTGCCTATTTTAGCTATTTATAATCTTTTGCCTGCCTAAATTTATAATGATTTTGCCTGCCTATTTTAGCTATTTATGATCCCTTTTCTTACAATATTTTGGTCAGCTATTTATAATGCCTTTTTGCCTGCCTATTTTTGCTATTTATGATCCCTTTTTGCCTCTGTTTTTTCATACTGCCTTTTTGCCTGCTAGTTTAGCTAAATACCTTTTGCCTGCTCTTTTACTTTTATTATGCCTTTTTCAATTTTAAAACAATGTTTTTGCCTGCCTATTTTAATGATTCATAATGCCTTTTTTGTAATTTAAATTTATAATATTGTTTGCCTGTCTGATGATGCCTTTTTGTCTGCCTATTTTAATGATTCATAATGCCTAAACTTCCGGTCTCTGCTAATAAAGTGTTGTAATCGAAACAGCTGTTTCGTGATGTCCCAGTGCCTCATGTTGTGCTGTATCAGGTGGGCAGTGGAGCGTGCAGCGTCGTTGCCGTGGTAACCCAGTACTTCTTCCTGGCCTCCTTCTCCTGGATGTTGACGATGGCGTTCGACGTATGGCGCACCCTAAGGCTCGCGACGTCGGAGCTGAGGGTCTCCGCTGGGAAGCAGTGGCGGAAGTTTGCGGTATACTCGTCCTGGAGCTGGATCACGCCTGCAGTCTTCGTTGTGGCCGCCATCGCCACTGATAATGCCGCCCCAGGTGCGACAAAACAAATGAGTTACTCTGTTATTAACACAATACCAGCTACTGACACTGGTCCTAGATACGTAAGGTAGGTGTCCCTGATATGGTCATGCTAAGGTTTGAGAATTTTTCTAGCCGCCATTTTGAAAACAAAATGTAAATCACTTTTTTCTTACTCGTTCTCAGTCTAATGGACTTTCTTAAAACAATTTCCTTTCCCCATAAAAATAGCTTTAATTGTCCAAAAAGTCCCAAATTCCAAAAGTCTACCTAGTGGCCATATCAGGAACATGTGCACATGATATGGCCACCCTTGTTCCATGTTCTACAATCGTGATTTTTTCAGTTTGATAGCGCAGTTGTGTTAAAATTAAATAATTTTGGTGTGAAATGAATAAACATGATACTTAATAATCTTTTTTATAATTCAAAAGTGTAGTCAAAACAGGTTTTTCTATCAATAATTAAATTGTTTTTTTTTAATACAAAATTTTTGCGTAATCCCAGCTATAAGGCATGTAAAAATGTCAGGTGAAAAAATAAAAGTGAAATGAACTTCATATGGCCATGGTGCATTTGATATGGCCATATCAGGAGCAGGTAAGCTTTCACGAAAATCGTTTGATTATGAACAATTTGTAAAAGATACGAACGACAACACCAATCAACAGAACATTAAAAACTGAATGGAGTACGATGGTTTTGATGAAACAAGTCTTTGAAAAACATGCATAAAACAAAGGAGACTTACCAGAGAAACATAAGAAGAGGTCACATGAAAATCGCAAAACAGGCAACTGACGCCATATTGCTCAACCTGACTGGATGGAAAACGATCAAGTGACATACAAGGATATGCTTTCACTGGATGCTGTTACAATTTAGCGGATTTTTTGGTTAACTAACAATAGGGGGGTGGCCATATCAGGAACATGGCCATAACAGGAACACCCACCTTACCTAATAAAATTCTGCATGGTCAAATTCAGTTTTATTTATTTCTTCACTTTGTTTCCTTCTCATACTCCATATTCTTCTTGTTTCTTCTTTTAGGCCTATATTTCTTCTATTCTTCTATTAATTTTACTCGTCCTCATATTCCTCCATTTTCTTCTCCCGCTTTCCCTTCTCCTTCTTCACCATATCTTGTCTTTTCTTCTTCTTGTACTCCTTTTTGTCTTTATTCCTTTTCTACTTTTCTATTCGTCTATTCTTTCTTCCTCTTGTTTCCTTCTCCGTCTACTCCTGCTTCTCACCCTCTTCTTCTTTTTCTTCTGTTCTTTCTTTTCCCCTCCTCATTCCCCACTACCCCCTCTCATCATCACGTCCTTTCCTCCTTTTCTGTTTTTCTTTTTAATGTAGGTCTGACACATAACGTATCTATATTTCTCACTATTCCAAGTTGTTAGCTTCTAGTAAAAATATTTGGGAATAAACCTAGGAAGTTGTTAAATATAATTATTGAAAATAATTAAATCTCCAGTTCTTTTCATGTAGGGCTTTTTCAGAGAGTCAAAATTCTTCTGATATTCCTTTGCAGCTATCTTAATTACTTTTCATTCATCTATCCTCTTGACAATTTCAGATCCATCTGTTCTCTCTTTCAATTTATTTTACCACATTTTCTATTTTATAAGTTACTTTCATAACATCACTGTTTATATATTTTTTAGTTTTCCAGTTATACTTTATAGAAATATTTACTTTTATCGTTTTTATATACCTTTCAGCGCGAAAAGTTTTGCAGTTATACTTTAAATCTGAAATATTTACTATGACGTCATTTTACAGCATGCCATGGATGACTGAAATTTTGTGTTTAAAACAAAATAACTTACTTTATTTTCTTTCCAAATGGTTAAAGCAAACCTTAGCATTATTAAATCAATATACAATAAACAACACGAAACTTCTAATAGATAATCTAAACAAACTGAACATTAACCTAAATTCAAAACTAATGTCCCTAGACAGTAGAAAACTATTTTATCACACTTTGAAACTGAATATTATCGAAACAAAATTAATTAACCTTCAAATATCAATGAATAAAATTCAACAAAAAATAAGACTAATAAATACTGTTACTTTCACATAAATTACTATACATTTTTCAAAAATATATAACAGAATGTTACAGCAATGCCCATTATCTGGAATTCAAACTGATATCTTCCTAAAACAAGAAGGCTAATACTATCCAGTTACATCCTAAATAAACATAACAAAAGACGTGGCCATAGATTTGCTAGCGACACACTTATAATTTATGAAAATAAATCAATAGATAATACAATTTGTACACTCGTTTAATAAAATTACACGTTTAAATTTGCAGTAGGCCTAAATAAATTATCCAACAGCCTTTTTTTTATAAACTGACAAAACTTTTTTATATTATGCTAAGTCATCTTTTTTATTATTTAAAATGTATTACAAATATCACAACTAATACATCTTTTGGTCAGTTTTATCATAATTTGTAAACTAACTGCATCCTCTGTTAATTTATGTATAATTTATTAACATCTTAACCGACCCTTTTGTGAAAAATAAACTCATATACTTCTATTTTGATAAAATTAGAGTGCAATGGTAAACAGAATACTCTTTCTTAACCTATTACAGCCTCTCTTTGAGAATGTAGTGAGAAAATATACATATATTTATTATACACGTTCACACCTAGACTTGTCACTGTTTCTGTCTTTGAACCAAGCAACTTCGTCAACACTTCTCCATCACACCACATATACAAGCCTAGAGTCCATCCAGTCGTGGTAAAAGATAAAGACCTACGAATGCGTGGCTAGGATACGGAGCAACGTCACATTCTTAGTCATGACATGACCAACATTGAACAAGTTTATATAGGCCTATAAATGCACGTTTAATATCAGTTTAATATAGCAATTCCTTTGTTTTTTTAGAACTTTGAACATGCATTTTTATTATGCGATTATCAAGATGGCCGTGACTAGACCATGATAATCACGTGACTCCGATTCGTGTCGCAGCCTGTCTGAACAAATGAATGTGACATCATAATGAGTTCATTATTATTCGTACATAATTAATCGGGGCGATTTAATAAGTGCGAGAAATATAAAGACAGAAAGAGCTAATTTAATGTAGTCTGATACTAAACTACTAGACTGTGGAGTTAATTTTAAAATGAAACCAATTCTCTGTAATGACATACTGTATTATTGTTTATTAAAATTTCAAACAACTCACTCGCGTCATATTGATGTGTAAATCGTTTCGACTATCAGTTACATTGTTGTGTGGAGACTAAACCAGACACATATTGCTGTACTTTCTTTGCTGAAATATTTTATCTCCCCATTCAGAGTAGATATGATTTTTTTTTATTTATGATTTCCACTATTATTCACTATCAGTTAAGAATTACGTAGGCCTATATTTTAATTGAAGACAGAAATAACCTACTATTGTAAATAAGCGTCATGCGGATAAACAACAAATGAATGGGAATTGGGAAACAGTCTGTTGCTTGCAGTGTTGCCACCCATCTCAGGTTTCAATGTTTTGACCCAAATTTCACTTCTTTCTGAAAGTTTTAGGTCAGTTAATCATTTGTTACTTCTTTTATTCATCTTGCCATCTTGTCTTCTACTTTGGACGTTTACTTCCTACTTCTGTTGATTAATTGTAGTATTATAGCGGAAAAATCTGTTGCTATCTATTCGATAAAATATACTCTATCCAGTAAGCTTTTATTTTGTAAATGTCTATTTTTTTATTAATTTTGTGTTATGTACTGTCTTATTATTGAACCAAAAATTTTACCTACATGGGATGAAATTTTACTGCTAGATTTTATAAAGTTATTTTTTTGCAAGTTTTTCTCCTGGAAATAATTCCCATGGCAACGATAAAAAAAATACTACCAAGATATTTTGATAGTTGCGGTTACAGACTATTTTTTTGTCAAAATGAGCTGTAGTTCTATAATTCCATTTATAGCCGTTGCAATTTACGTCGATATTGCGTTTTGACTTGATGACGTGTGCAGGTGCGGTGTTGCTAGACTTCCGGCCGGGCTTCGGGGTGAAGAGCTGCTGGTTCAGCCACCGCTACGCCCTGCTGGTGTTCTTCGCGATGCCTCTGGCGCTGGTCATGCTGTTCAACATCGCCTTCTTCGCCTCCAGCGCGCACATGATCTTCTCCACGACCTCCACGACGCGCTTCACCTCCAGCAGCGGCACGCAGAGGGACTTCCGCCTCTACATCCGGTTGGCCCTCGTCATGGGGCTCACCTGGACTGTGGGGCTCATCGCCGGCTACCTCAACGTCGAGGGCCTCTGGTACACATTCATCGCCCTCAACACCTTGCAGGGGCTCTTCATCTTCCTGGCATTCACCTGCACCGAAAAGGTGGTCAGGTCTTTCGCAGATACCGTGGGCAGGTGCTGGAAGAGGAGTCGACGCCTGGACGGCTTGCGCGTGGACAGCAAGCAGCATAGGCCGCCCTCTTTCTCCTGGTCCGGGGTCTCGAGTTCGAGCACGAGGAAGTCGCAGCTAGGCTCCAGCAGTGAGTCTGGAAGTCACCACAAGGAGCCCCACAACATGGACACCTTGTACTGATAGAGAGATTACACAAGAATGGCCAGCAAGATGCAAGTTGGACTGACACATAGCCGTAAGCTTCAGTTGTTAAGGACATCTAGAATCTATGTCTGCACAAGTGAATTGAAGAAATGGTGAAAACAAAAAAAGACAAAAATGTTGCACCATGTTCAACATCATTCAAAAAGGAAGAAATTCAGTTTATAGATTTATATTTCTACACTTTAATTTTGAATCGTATCTCTCCTTCAGAATCTTACCAGTCAAATTTTGCAAACCTCTGACTGAACAAACTCATTCCTCTATATTTGAATACGCCTTTCTTTATTTAATTTCTTTGAAAAGCAAATGACAACTTTAACGACGTAACAATGCACCAAAATGGAACTGGTAATAGATCATGAGGAGAGATTTGAAAAATCTAAATAAGGTTTTTCTCTGACATTAACCGTTTTAAAGGAAATCGTTGTGTTTCTATGAAACAATTGGCAACATCATGGCTACTGCAATAACTCTACCAAGTACGGTCTGGACTTCTTACCTTCCCCTCCCCCTCTGATGTATTCAGTCGGTGACGCGCGACAGTGCGCTGCGTTGCAAGATTTATTTTAACGATTTTTGCAATTATTCAATTTAAATTCATAACTAAACGGTTTGATATGAAAAAAAAAGATTCGAGACGTTAACTGTACAGATTATTTTTTTACCTATTTGCTTGTATAGGAAACAGCCATTTCTCTCGGGCCATTACCGCAGTAGGGCACAGCAAACATCGGGCAAAGACTATCCCCCCCACCTGATTAACGGTGCTTCATCGAAGGAAACGTGTAATAAAAGTTTTGTTATATTTAACATATAGAATCCTCTCTTAAATTTTAGTACATCAGTCCCCTTTTACTCTGTGTAGTGTAGGGTCTAGAATTTAGAAAAGTGTTGTTGTATGTTCCTAAATTATGGTAATGAACTGGATAATATATCATGCCTCATGGGACGTAAACAAGAAAGGGAAATGCAGGTAAATTTATAGAAAATTTGATCGACATTCATATGATTTTATTGTAATGACTAGACTTCGTGGAATTGCCACGAGGATCGTAAGGTTTACTACGCACGAGGTATAGACTGTATGAGAAGGGGACGTGCAACGGATGGAGTATGCCTCTGATGTAAACACTGAGCAGTATACTGCGATTACAATAAAACCTGTATCCTGCATTCAAGAAATATAATGAATGATCATTGAAGTAGGAAATGTCTAAACATTTAGGGCCGTATTCATAGACATTTTTAGCGCGGGCTTCCGGTGGATGATCAACGTTTTTCGTATTCATAAACCAGTGTTAGAGATAGGATATGATTTGAATTCTGTACTAGTAACCAGTGGATAGCCGGTGTTAGCTTAGTACGCTCGTAGCGCGTGCTGCGAAATGTCTATGAATAGCACCCTTAAATACACAATTATTTTGTAGTGAGATATATTAACTCTTAAAATTTAATGTAATATACTCACATCATCCTTGAATATGTCATTGCAGTGAAGAGTTACATACATTTTGAGCGACTGCAAAGTGAACCTCCTCCGATGGTCACTCAAACAGTTTTTATATTTGAAAAATGTACGTTCAACATCGCACGATGTAGGCCTAATAGGTGCATATTTGAAGAACGGAAAGTCACTACTTTTTAGTACACCAACTTTAGACGTCTTGTCGTGGCCTGATAGTTCATCATTTATAATACGAAGTTGTGAATAGGCAATACTTTTAGCAATAATATTTCTCAACTTACATTTCACTTTTTCTGAAATTGTAACACGGTGATGCTTTTGGACACGATTTTAAAATTAGAATCAATGAACAAAATATCTTCCAATAGCTGTTCAGAAGGCAATGATTTTACAGCTGCGACAGCGGAAATGTCTGTGCTATCCAATGCATCAATTACCTCCATTATTTTGCCGTAATATTCTGCATAATTAACAGCATCCAACCACGTTTTCCAACGGGTCAAGACTGGCTGCGGGGGTAAGGGTATTCCAGGGGCAATTGTTTGGAACAGCAACACTCTCATTGCAGTATGTTTGATTGAATTCTTGTCTGCACTGAACAAATGTTAGCTTTGAACTATTCCAACCACAGTAATGCAAAAACAAGTGCTTACATAGGTATACATTATCTGTAGCTGCTCTATCTATTTGGACCGGTTACAACTCTTAACATGAACTGCTTATACTACGAGACCGGGCGGTCGCTCACCTCCTCTATACTATACTACCGTACATCGGCAACCTGATTGCATGCTGCGTGTGGCAATTCAACGAAGTCTAGTAATGACCCAACAAGTGTTCTTTATTGTTTCTATCGTCGTTATAATCACCACCATCACTACCACAGCCATTTCTATTTAAATGCTTCTCAGACATCTTTCCGAACTGTTTGGAATAAAATAAATATTTTAGCTCACAACTTGTCTCATGTATACAAGCATAGATGTATGTATAAAGGGGCACTACCTTCACTCTGATTGCTAATAATAATAATAATAATAATAATAATAATAATAATAATAATAATAATAATAATAATAATAATAATAATAATAATAATAATAATTTATTAAACCTACCTCTTTTTCTGAGTGTATTACTTCATTCTCTCTATTACACAACAATCAATAACCACAATATTCAAGGCTTTGAAATTATGCCACCAGATGTCACGGCGTATGCGTATGAGATTCAATTTTAGTGTTTAGTGGTTGCCACTCCTTATCAATGACTATAACCGAACCTTACCGATTGAGTACTACGGAGCCAAGAAATGTTTCGCGGAAGTAATATGTAAACGTACCGTCCAGGAAAATTTTATTTATAACTTTCGGTTCCTTTAAGCAACAATACGAATGATTTTGGACAGTCGATATGCACATACAACGGATATTGATGTATTTACATATACAGTGTAATCATTTAATATTCAATGTTAATTTCACTGAATAATTTGAAACTTATATAAATTAAATATGGTTTGCATTCAAAACTATTGTTGCTGCGTGGTATGTTGGAAGCCATGTCGAACACAGCAACTGCTACGAGAGCTGTACAGACGTAGTGTTCCTCATCTTGATATAATAAAACAAAAAATGCTAGCATATTTACTAGCTCATGTTGTATAAAACGTAACCACTTCAACATAGCAGAGATAATATCTTTTAAGCAACCTGTGACACGGAACATGAGATAATGACACGAATAATTTTGCATATTTCTTGGCTAGTTTTATCAGCCTAGTCTATGAATAATTCACATAACGACCTAGAAAGTAACCATGTCTTTCATTCTTGACTGCTCAAGTTATATATTGTTTTAATTTGATAACCTAATTCTTTATTTCCTAATCTCAAAATGTTTTTTACCTAATGTGTAGTCACAACTTTGGAATAATACCACCTATATTTGACCTCTAAGAACTGAAGGGCTTCGACACAAATGGGTTGAAGGACTGTAAATTAAAATAACGTATTTCTGTGAAAAAATCCATTGAGTACCGAACAATTATTTATTATATCCTATAATTTGGAGTAGAAGAACGAACGCTTTTTTAATCTTCATCACTCAAATTTTGGAATAGATACGTTGTCCTAAATTGAAATGATAGAAATCAAGTTTAGTATTGTAAGTAGCTCTGCACAAAATATACAGAGTAAAAGTGAAATATCCCTGCAGATTTTCAGAGCGAATATCTCATGTTGCACGCAATAAAAAAGTGTAATATGCCTACCATACTAGTGGAAAATTCATAGTTTTCTCAGAAAAATAATGTTTTTTTTTTCTTTACAAATGTTTAACACCCTCTTATTCGGTATCTATTGCGAATAGGATCGTGATTTTTCCCGTAGCGATACAAAATCTAATAAAGAATAATTTATCCTTCTGGCATATTTTAATAGCGTGGACGGTTTTCGTGTAAATTTAATTTAAAAACATTTAGTAATTTAAGCCACTCAAGGATGCAATCAGATTGCAACGTTGTAACCAGAGAGGGAGTTGGGAGGTAGTTCACCTGGGACACAGACCTGAGTTTGTTGATCTCTTACATCTGTATTACGAGAAGAAATAGCAGTGCGTTATTTGCGATGTTGCCAGACTGCTGCAACTTCCAACTTAATTTTTTAATTAACTCTGCATTTAATCACAAAACGTGATATATATTTTCTGTTCATATAAGTGTACCCTATCGTTCCTTTCAATCTGTAGGATTATTTCACTTTCACCCTGTATAAAGTGTAGGACCCTATCGCTCCTTTCAATCTGTAAGTTTAATTCACTTCCACCCTGTATAAATTGATCTAAAAGCAGTTTTTATTTTATCATCGATCATACTTCGGCTCAGTTTACATACTATACAAAGATAACCAACTTCATCATTCATCTGTGCTGCCTGGTTTAGGAAAATTTATGTTGTACCCTTTTTTTTTTTTTTTGCTCTTTCTTACATTGTAAGGCGGGCAGAATTGTAGGTTCTTTTTCCTCACTTTACAGCTCATAGGCAAGAATATTTCCATTACCACTGTGTGAGTTCCCTCTGATTGAGGTTCTGGCTGATATGTAGCTTACATATATTATCAACAGTAATCTCACTAGACGTTTTGATTTATCTAGAGAAAATCAAAACTCAAGTGGGATTTAATTGACTATTACACGATTAGAAGAAAGTATATAAAGATTAGAAGTAACGAAGTACTCCAATACAATAAAATATTAATTGACTTACGAAAATACAACTGTCTTCAAATGTATTATGTACCATCTAAACATTACAAATATTACGCTAGATGCATGCTAGATGGCAGTAGTGTCTTTCTACAGACACTGTAATGATTACTATTCAATAAATCTTAATATTAAACAATCTCTGATACGTGACTATCCATAATATCATATAGCAGAAGTTCTTTTTATCCTCTCAGAGCAGAAGCTATAACATAACCTAACTAATATACACAAGTGTTAGAAAAGTTTTAATTAACGACGATGACATAAAAAATTAACATGAATAATTTTAAAAGGAATAATTATTGAATGTACAATTTTCAAATTTGAATGTGGTTGGTGGTTCAATTGATGTTATATTGGACGTGTGCGTAATAGAAGTGGAACTCGTTGATTTAGGCCTTCATGGTGTATTCAACTTATTCAGAATTTCCGAATGAATAATTTTAAAAGGAATAATTATTGAATGTACAATTTTCAAATTTGAATGTGGTTGGTGGTTCAATTGATGTTATATTGGACGTGTGCATAATAGAAGTGGAACTCGTTGATTAAGGCCTACATGGTGTATTCAACTTATTCAGGATTTCCGAATGGTGTTCTTCATTTATTTGTAAATAGGATTTCAGAAGATGCATAGGTATGATCAGTGATTTTTATTAATTCTTGTTCTTGAATGCCAATGCGAGTCATATTTGAAACTGTTGTGCATCGACTGGAGTGGTTTGTAATTTTATATATATTTTTGACGTCCAGACCAGCGCAGTTTCAAATGTTGGCAAACAAAGAAACAAATGCTAGGGACGTGATAAAATTAAACAAATGCTAGGGACGCGATAAAATTAAACAAATGCTAGGGACGCGATAAAATTAAACAAATGCTAGGGACGCGATAAAATTAAACAAATGCTAGGGACGCGATAAAATTAAACAAATGCTAGGGATGCGATAAAATTAAACAAATGCTAGGGACGCGATAAAATTGTGCGATAAGCAGCCATGATTGGTTGAAATACGTCCTTTCGTACCGTTTTATTGGTCAAAAGTAGTATGACGTAGTAAGAGTGTAATAGTCATGCAGATATGTATCAGAGGAAGAACAATTGTTTGTATGCATTTGAAGTCTGACTAGTGTAATATGTAGCTAGTCGACGATGTATGCAATGGAGGGGGAAAGAAACTGACCTCATTATCTCCTGGCCTAGTTGCCTCATAAGTGGTGCCTTCTTGGTGTCACTTGTGGGGTTCAGACCTGTCTTCAGACAGTTGACTAAACAAGACTGTGTGAGGTTTGTGACGGACGGTGGGTTCGAAAGTTGGGGAGGTCCAAGACGCGACTGATGAGTGGTTGTATTTTATGTATTAAAAATATATAGTGGCTATCACGTACCTCATTACTGTTACATAGTTGTATAGTAAATTCACTCGACGATTCTCTTCCTTTGCAAACTGATCAATTAGGCTACATACAGCGTTTCTCAAACTTTTTTGAAGTGGGGACCACTTTTTTAAGTCAGAACAGTTCCGCGAACCACCTTACTCTTGTTGCCTTCGAGAGCAAATATATCACTTATGTAGCATATTTTAATACCAATATACTTACATTTTAATGTAGAAATAAGTAATTAAAATTAATTTAATTCAATTAATTTTGTATTAGTATTAACTAATTAAGTTAATGTTAATAGAAGAAAATTTCTTATAGCGTCATCTGTAAAAAGAGAAATAAAAAAATTAATGCAGAAACATGCCCGATTTTCAACAAGTAAAGATGCAATTTTGCATGTGCTATTATTGGTGCACGACGTACAATACGTGACCATTTCAATGTGCAAACTATTAAGAAAGTCATAAATACGTGAAAAGGTTCGGTACTTTGGTCCTGTTATGAATTCGGGTAGTCCCTAGCTGGGTTACAGGACGGCGCCAGATGTACAGGGAAAAGATAGCGAGAAACACCACGTTCATAGTGCTTTAAACCCCTCTTTTTTTTTTTTTTTTGCTGAAAGTAGATTGGGAAGTCGATAGACGGGTAATAATAATAATAATAATAATAATAATAATAATAATCCGTGGCGCTACAGCCCATGAAGGGCCTAGACCGACCAGCCGGCTGCTGGCCTCACGCCCACATGCCGAAGCAGAGGTGGACGATCATCCAACCAGAATGGAGGTATCGTGTGGTTAGCACGATGATCCCCCAGCCGTTATAGCTGGTATTCGCAACCGGATTTCGCTACCTATCGTAGCTCCCCGCGCATCACGATGCTGGGTGGGCACCGGTCCCATACACTGGCCGAAATTTCATGAGAAAATTTCTTCCCCATGAGGACTCGAACCAGCGCGCATTCCGTAACGCGAGTCCTAGGCGGGATGCCTTAGACCGCGACGCCACGGCGCGGGACCGATAGACGGGTAGGGTAAATTAATTTCATAAAATGTCAGTACTGGGAGAAAAAGTGAAAGGCGATTGCCATGTGTCATTTCGTTTGAATTTTATTTTTCTTCTTCTTTCTTGAAGGACCACAAGGGCAGACCTCAGGTGGTCCGCGGACCATAGTTTGAGAAACGCTGGGCTACAACACAGTGAACAACTACTACTAGAAGAAACTCGAAGCAAATCCCCATTTATTTCTAAATTATCAATATTTAATAATATGTGTAAATAAATATATCTCGTAACACAATAGAAAAAATAACGGGAACACCCACAAACAAGAAACAAAAATCTGCCAACATGAAACACAATTTTTGCGCAGGGAAGGAAAACTAACAATACAAGACGCGATTTTCTAAAGCCAAGAAGAAAGAGAGAGAAAGAGAGAGCGCTTACCAATACAGTGGAACATAGCCGAAAGCAGTCGAGACTAGATAGCGATTCACTTGTCAGCGGTGATTTGGGTTTCCTCCTCCCGTGGGTTTCAGACACTTCTCTAACCAGCTACCTTATTGGTTGAACTGCTGTTGTCATGGTTACCGGGGAGGAGCGTCATATAGTTGTCTCCGCTGTCCCGTTCTCGCACAGACACTGCAGGGGCAAATCGCAATATAGCGAACGTAGAAGCTCCGCCCACTACCCCTTCCACTTTTCCCCTACTAGCTCAACAGACACTCTACGTGATAGGCGAGTGTTGTTCGAATGCACATTTCATGTGAGTGGGGATAACTTCCCCTACTGGCGTTCCCTATATTGCGATTTATCCGTAACATTAATACAGGGACATCATTTTATTTTTACTTCAATTTTTATTGTACCTGAGGTTTGGAATGTACTTCACTCCCACCCCTTCTACTAGTAAACTTCCAACCGTTCACGACACACAGCCGAGGGCGCGTAAGCAGTACTGAGTTACTGAGTATAGTACGTTTCAGAAATATGTTCGCGTTTTCCAGTGACGAAAGAGCTTTCAATATTGAATCATATTTTCGTACGAGTACTGTCGTCCGTTTCCCTATGTCGCATCCCGGTTTCCCCCACCTGCTTATATTTGCCCCTTTGTAAAGTCTAGTAGCTGGGCTATCTTAGCTCTTTTCTGAAAACATTAATTTCTGTTAGGAATTGGACGTCTACGTAATATTATTCAAGTGTTCAAAATAACTTAACTAAAAGGGCCTCCTTAAGTAATTAACTGCCCCCCCCCTTTCTACAACCCTGCGACAAAACCACTTGAACGGACAGTAGATAGCATTTCTGAGTGATATTATCCTTTCGGATCGGCAGAAGTGAAGATTGAATTTACAGTACGTAAGGTACTCTTTTATAGAGTAGGTACAGAATTATTTCAACATGAGTTACTCACGAAGGACGAAAGTGGTAATTGGAATTAGGTATTATAGTCTATAGTGTGATAATATGGACAAAAGAACTGAAGCCTGTATCGAAATGAACGCCCACCATTTTCTAAAATGTGTTTAAATATCCATATTATAATTATTTTTCAATTTAACTTCATTCTCTATATAGTACGCTAATGTACAATATACACTGCATAATTAATACTTCCGAATGGATAGCTCAATTCGTGTGTAAAACACTAGGTGTTAATACAGTACTATATTTTGATTAAACAAAAACCTAATGAAAATTATCAAACTCAAAATTCCGATATTTCCTAGTTTACGTAAATGGATGAACTACTTTTCTTCCCTCCTATACCTAGTAAAGTGATTTGTATTTTACGCCAGTATCATCGAACTCCGTCGTGGAAAAGGTAGCAAACGGTGTTTCCTGTTTCAATCGTAATAGAAAGGTATAGCCAGGTTAATATTAAAAATGTTAGTAAAAATAAAATGATGTCCCTGTATAAAAGGAAAAATCTCCGTGATTTGCTATAACTTGTTTATGATCACAATTCAGCTGAATTAATATTGTATTCTGCCTATCCTGAAAATCCACCGCTATGTGAGGTATTAAAGTTTCAGCCCTCTGATCTTGACGAGAGACGGCAGGGGTGCTGGATGACATACAATTTAGATTGAGTTCATTTTCAAGAACAACAGTAGATAAGTCGTATCGAGCCGCGAACCCAAAAACTATCTACGAATTTTGCACTTAAGTTTCAATTTAGGCAGCGGTCAAATACAAGAGGTCTTTCTTTACATCAAACAGACACTTCGAATAGTCGACCTGGTTGGCGAGTTGGTATAGCGCTGGCCTTCTATGCCCAAGGTTGCGGGTTCGATCCCGGGCCAGGTCGATGGCATTTAAGTGTGCTTAAATGCGACAGGCTTATGTCAATAGATTTACTGGCATGTAAAAGAACTCCTGCGGGACAAAATTCCGGCACATCCGGCGACGCTGATATAACCTCTGCAGTTGCGAGCGTCGTTAAATAAAACATAACATTTAACACATCCAATAGTTTTCCTTGTAAAATCCATGACGAAAAACAGAGATAATTTTATATTATTTTTTTAAGTTGTGTTTTTAAAAAATGTAAGATTTAACTAACATAATATATTACAAGTTTCTATCCATATGCTGATTTAGTATAATTAGATTAATGACAACTAGGGCAGGCGGTTTCGGAACCCAAACAAAAAAGAAGTTATATGCACATAAGGTTGTGACGTCATGCAGTCCGTGTTTATATTCATTGTCAGCATAAGACAACGACCGATTACAGTGATCTTAAAGAAGCGGTGTTATATGAGAGAAAGAGTAATAAATCGTCCGGCCTTAATTAAGGATGACCACGAGGATCCGGAAATTAATAGCAAATAAAAATATAATTAATTAAATATGAATATTGTTATAAAAATAAAATGTAATAATTAAGCACCACTGATTATCAATTATAAAATAAAATCTTAGAATATGACTTTAAAATTATACTTATAAAAAAAATTTATTTAAAATTAGCATATCCTTATTTAAGGCCTTCTGAGTGGTATAAATGAAATTGTATAATTGTACAGGGTGTTCAATTGTTCATACAGCGGAAACAATATGCTTCAACTAATAATTACTATTAAGTAAAATGTTATGAAGGAAATGGGCAGTAAGCAATTCAGTGCAAGGTTTGTCGTTCAGTTACAAGAGGACGAAAACTCAAATATAAGGTCCATTGGACGAGATACTAATATCATACAAGAAAAATATTGCATTAGTGGAAAATAAGGATGCTGCAGACATGCATTACACGTCACAAACAAAAGCGGACGGCAAAATTGATTTTTTCATAGAGTTGTGTAAAATTAAAGAAAATCGACAAAAAAATCCTACTGGAAGACATTTTCAAATGTTCAACTTTGAAGTTTTATAAGTACACAAATAGGCCTACCAGTATTTTCATGATAAAATCATTTAATATTATAATAATAATAATAATAATAATAATAATAATAATAATAATAACAATAATGTTTTATTTTCTCTGGCAGAGTTAAGGCTATAAGGCTTTCTCTTCCACTCAACCAGCCTTAATTAATACAGTACATATTTAAATTACGAATATTTACACTACACTTAAAAGGTTCTCCAGCAATATTCTTCAGTTAAGTTAACGACTAGTAGACTACATATTTATTTAAATTTAGATAAACCTATAAGGTAAAGTACTAACTTAATTTATGAGCTAATTTAATTCAATCAATTATAATTAATTTGAGATTTGAGATGCAGACGTGGACAAATTATTAATAAAATTTACGATTTTTATGATATTTTGTTTACAAAATTTGACTTTTCAATTTAGACTACAGTTGACAATTTTGGATATTTCCATCATTATAGTAGAGAGAAATATGCAAAAATGTCAACTGTAGTTTAAATTGAGGAGTCAAGTTTTGTAAAAATATATAATAAAAATCTTCAATTTTGCTAATAATTTGTAAATTAGCAAAAATGTCAACTGCATTGAAGAGTCAAATTTTGTAAAAATATAAAACAAAAATCTTCAGTTTTGCTAATAATTTGGAAATATCCAAATGTCAGCTGTAGTCCAAATTGAAGAATCGAATTTTGTAAAAATATACAATAAAAATCTTCAGTTTTGCTAATAATTTGTAAATATGCAAAAATATCAAATGTAGTCGAAACTGAGGAGTTAAATTTTGAAAAATATGCAACACAAATCTTCAATTTTGCTAATAATTTGGAAATACACAAAAATGTCAACTGTAGTCTAAATTGAAGAATCATATTTTGTAAAAATATATAATAAAAATGTTCAATTTTGCTAATAATTTGCCCGCGTCTGTAGCTAGTAAAATGATGAAAATTAATTTAATATAAGCTTACTAGAACTATGTTACAGGGAGAAAAAAAATATATATATAAATCTAAAATATATTTCTATGATAGGGATAGGGAGAAACACCGAATTCCAATTGTAATCCATTTCGAAAATGTGTGTACATCCGTTTTTCAGAAAGTCGACTAGATAAGTTTAATACATAATTTATTTAAATTATTCATATGCTGTTCTCTAAATATGTAGATATGTAGAGATTTAATGTTATTTCAAGTTATGTATCCTTATAGAGATGTGCAACTTAGCCTTGACTACCTATTTTAGGAACAACTTGTAGTCTGCGTAAGTAGTAGTTATGTAGTTGTAGCCTTCTAGAACTGTTCGTGCACACAGTCCATAGTCCACCGGTTTATACACACCTTTGTTTAATTGACCGTGTACTGTTGCCATGCGACCAACATGTAGCATACTATAGTAAATGCACCATTAACCTTACGTTCACGGGACCGAAATCGCCAGGCCTGGTGATAATAGAATAATTCTTACACTGTATACATGTGCAAAGAGTGATATACTCTACGTTGTGACTGATACTATTTTCCATATGCTTCAATACGCTATAGCACTGTTCAGTATACGTTAATAGTACATTATGCAACGAGCCTATAATGGTAGTAATTAAGACGCGAGTATGTTTATGAAACGAGCGCAAGCGAGTTTCATAATTTTCATACGAGCGTCTTAATTACCATTATAGTCGAGTTTCATACGACTTCTTATGCTCGACCATATTTCTAACTTGAAATTATTTATAAGTATTCATGTTATTCTTATCTGACTGAGGGGCGGAACTGACCTTGTGCAATACCCCGTAAATTGTGAGATGTGCGCAGACTCGAAAGTATTGATTTTTTCCGAGAAACAAATGTCAACATTGACCTTGATATAATCTAGAGAGTAAAATAAACATTAATCTTGATATAACCTTGAAATTGATTTAGACATTGAAAAACGAGATGACAGATTGAATTTATTTGAATATTATTTACAATTAACGCTAATTATTATAGTAACAGAACTACTTGTCTTTCGATTGCATATCAGAGAATAATCGAGACTTGCGCTTTCATATTGCTACAGTGGTATTTTCTGATTGGTGGAACACCTGAACTTTAATGAATAGGTGTACTTTAATGAGGTCCATTAAAGGGCTGCTACCAGATGTATAATTACTACATTTCGGCATGGTCGAGCATAAATACTTGTCAACACATTCAAAATGATAACCTATGAGTCATTTAATATACTTAAGAGGAATATTTTACAAAACAAGAGGATACAATTTACTGAAAAGTTTCTTAAAAATCGAAATTGTATATAGAAAAAACCGTGTTTTAACAAGATTTGTGTCAATTTTCTGAGTCACAAACTGCCAAACATATTAGCGCTGTTGTGCACATAGACGACGTCGATACAATAAATAACTTCAATACGTAGGTATTGAAATATTGCAAATTCCCACAGACCATGCTCGGAAACATGTGGCGGTTCTTGCATTAATATTAATTAATAACTAATAATTCTACAAGAATAATGAGTGACTTGTTTACAAACAACATATTCATGCCTTTTATTTCATGTCAGACATTAATGGAAGCAGCGACAAGACAACTTATTCTTTATAAGTCAACTATCCAACGTTACTGTAAACCTTCTTACATTTACACTAACATGTAAAACTTATTCACAGTATCATACTTGTCTAGATATAGTACATTTACCATCCAGTGCTGCGTAACTCCATTGAAATGTGACCTACTGTGCCATGTGTTGTGTAATTTGTTAATTGCCTTAAGGCTAATTTACAATGAAAATTAAACATAACGTAAGCGTTAACTTAAGAATGTAAACGTTACGGTAAAATCAAGAAGTCATACCATCATTCACGATGGGAACATAAACATAACAGCAAACATACTTGGTAACCATGGAAACATAACAACGACGCCATTTCCTCATATTCTGTCGTATACTTCAGCGCTCCACGATTGTGTTCTGTTTGCAAATCACGTAAGCATGAAAGTTTGTAGTTTGCAAACTTTCATGTTAACGTCTAACGGTAATGTTAGTGTCAGTGTTTATGTGAATCATTGTGAATGATCCCATTTGGTAGCCTGGGCGCAAACTTCTGTGTTTATGTTACGGTTATGTTTAATTTTCATTGTAAATGGGCCTTTAAATTTGAAAATGCATAAGGACTTATTAGACAGAGTTTTGAATAAAATTTTAATTTACTGAAATCTCGCAGAGAAATGTTTAAGGACACCAAAAATACGTCAAACCTAACAAAGACTGATACTCGAAAATATTATATTTTCTTAACAATATTCTATTCGTAACACTTCTCCTCTCTTTCATTATATATTTTATGGATAATGCAGATAAAATGATAAATATTTTACTTTATGTCTGTACGATAGTTACCAATTTATATAAATTTAATACTTTCTGATTATATATAAAGCCTTGTGTATATAGCAGTTGATTTTAATAGGTAAAAGTAACAGCGCGGACTACAGGAGCTTAGCTGAAGCTGGGATATTGCGTCTTGTTATAATTTCCATAACGACTCCAGGCTCCAGCCTGCTATAAAACTGACCACTGATTCTTCCACGGAAAAAAAGACGAGCGAAATAGCGGTGGGCACTGCCTGCAACCTGGCGGCAAAATAACTTTGATTAAGCAGGCAATAGGATGCGATCCAGCAGGCAGTGCCTTTTGCGTACAGCCATTGTTACCAAACCTAACCTATAAATATAATTTAGTGTGATTTTTATACATGCATGTAGTATTGAAAAAGTATACACAGGAACTGAAGTTTAAGTTTGCTGTTATAACTTACTTCAACTACAAATATTAACATATTTCAGTCCACCTCTCGGGGATGATAGTTGGTATGAAATACGTACGCCATTCTGATTATTCTTTCAGAATATTTAAATAGTTACAATAGCTTTTATATCTAAGTTACGTGTGTAATAATTGTATGGTATGTGAGTGTAAATGAATACTTGACTAATGTATTTGTGAATGAAAAATCGATTAAAATATGTTTTGGTATAAGTATTTTTACTGATTGAAGAGTAATTTACAATGTTTATTGTGTATATATACTTATCTATATGTAATAAATAAAGTCATTTGTTTTCATATTTTTTATGTTTTACAAATTACCTTTGAGACTGTTTTTTTTTTGTTTTTAAATTTCGTACATATGTTTTAACCAACAGGAAAGCCGCGTTTTTGGCTATAATGCTAGTCCGTTGGCTTTCCATCAAGGCGTCTCGGGTGCAATCCCCCGTCAGGTCTGGGTGCAATTTGTGATGGACAAAACAGACATTGGAGGGAGTTTTCCTAGAGGTACTCCCGTTTCCGTCTTTCATTTCGCGAATACACTACACTTCCGTAGAATGAAAATTAGGGAAAATTGAAGTACTCGGATGAAACCTGAAATCTGTTTTTTCCAGCATGAACTGTAACAAGATCTGACGAAAATAGAACTGTGGACTTCTTGTTGAAAAACTGTCAACAACAAAAGTGACGGCTGAACCGAGAATTTCAGTATTTATAGAACTCTTCAAAAGAAGTAATTGAATTTCTAATATTTATAATAATTTTTTATGCATTGCACTTATAGAAGAAACTACTTACTTACTTACTGGCTTTTAAGGAACCCGAAGGTTCATTGCCGCCCTCACATAAGCCCGCCATTGGTCCCTATCCTGAGCAAGATTAATCCAGTCTCTATCATCATATCCTACCTCCCTTAAATCCATTTTAATATTATCTTCCCATCTACGTCTCTGCCTCCCCAAAGGTCTTTTTCCCTCCGGCCTCCCAACTAACACTCTATATGTATTTCTGGATTCACCCATTCGTGCTACATGTCCTGCACATCTCAAACGTCTGGATTTAATGTTCCTAATTATGTCAGGTGAAGAATACAATGCGTGCAGCTCTGTGTTGTGTAACCTTCTCCATTCTCCTGTAACTTCATCCCTCTTAGCCCCAAATATTTTCCTAAGAACCTTATTCTCAAACACCCTTAATCTCTGTTCCTCTCTCAAAGTGAGAGTCCAAGTTTCACAACCATACAGAACAACCGGTAATATAATTGTTTTATAAATTCTAACTTTCAGATTTTTTGACAGAAGACGAGATGACAAAAGCTTCTCAAACGAATAATAACAGGTATTTCCCATATTTATTCTGCGTTTAATTTTTCCTCCCGAGTGTATAGAAGAAATTAGATGTATTAATTAAAATCACATTTAATTCTACTAACAATATTGTTTAAAACAGAGAATTTTAATGATATTTTTGTTGGAACGTTGTGTTACCAAATGCTGTAGTATGTCTAAAGATACAGTTTTATCTCTGTGAACTCATACTTGACTTATTCAGTATTATTACGTATGGATTTATTCTATATTGGTTCGCAGCTCAAAACCCTTTGTGACCTATGTGTTGGTTGTGCCACTCTAGGTAATCCCTAAAAATTTTCGTAAATTCCTTGTTTTGTGCAGAACGTCCAGCAATTGTAACATCTATTGTTACGGAAGGTCCGTCCGATTTCTTTGTTTCCGCCGTGGAATCAGTTTCTGAAAGTTTTGGACAGTTTTTGTAGCGATTTTCGACTGTTTCGTACACGTAATGATTTAAAAATTGTGCAATAGTTCTTTCCAGAAGTTTGTACTTATTATTTTTCATATCATAACAGAAGAACATCTGAAGCAAAAACTGATTACTATGGTCTTGTATAGTTATGTGACAAATGAACATCATCTTTCAGGGAATGCAGCGAGGTAATTTATTAGCGATTTTCGACTGTTTCGTATACTTAATGATTTAAGAATTGGCCTGTGCAATAGTTCTTTCCAGAATTTCGTACTTATTATTTTTCATATCATAACAGAAGAACATCTGAAATAAAAACTGATTGCTATGGTCTTGTATAGTTATGTGACAAATGAACATCATCTTTCAGGGAATGCAGCGAGATAATTTATTAGCGATTTTCGACTGTTTCGTATACTTAATGATTTAAGAATTGGCCTGTGCAATAGTTCTTTCCAGAAGTTTGTACTTATTATTTTTCATATCATAACAGAAGAACATCTGAAACAAAAACTGATTGCTATGGTCTTGTATAGTTATGTGACAAATGAACATCATCTTTCAGGGAATGCAGCGAGGTAATTTATTAGCGATTTTCGACTGTTTCGTACACGTAATGATTTAAAAATTGGTCTGTGCAATAGTTCTTTCCAGAAGTTTGTACTTATTATTTTTCATATCATAACAGAAGAACATCTGAAACAAAAACTGATTGCTACGGTATTGTATAGTTATGTGACAAATGAACATCATCTTTCAGGAAATGCAGCGAGGTAATTTATTAGCGATTTTCGACTGTTTCGTATACGTAATGATTTAAGAATTGGCCTGTGCAATAGTTCTTTCCAGAAGTTTGTACTTATTATTTTTCATATCATAACAGAAGAACATCTGAAACAAAAACTGATTGCTACGGTCTTGTATAGTTATGTGACAAATGAACATCATCTTTCAGGGAATGCAGCGAGGTAATTTATTAGCGACTTTCGACTGTTTCGTACACGTAATGATTTAAGAATTGGCCTGTGCAATAATTCTTTCCAGAAGTTTGTACTTATTATTTTTCATATTATAACAGAAGAACATCTGAAACGAAAACTGATTGCTATGGTCTTGTATAGTTATGTGACAAATGAACATCATCTTTCAGGGAATGCAGCGAGGTAATTTATTAGCGACTTTCGACTGTTTCGTACACGTAATGATTTAAAAATTGGTCTGTGCAATAGTTCTTTCCAGAAGTTTGTACTTATTATTTTTCATATCATAACAGAAGAACATCTGAAACAAAAACTGATTGCTATGGTCTTGTATAGTTATGTGACAAATGAACATCATCTTTCAGGGAACGCAGCGAGGTAATTTATTAGCGATTTTCGACTGTTTCGTACACGTAATGATTTAAAAATTGGTCTGTGCAATAGTTCTTTCCAGAAGTTTGTACTTATTATTTTCATATCATAACAGAAGAACATCTGAAACAAAAACTGATTGCTATCTTGTATAGTTATGTGACAAATGAACATCATCTTTCAGGAAATGCAGCGAGCGATAATTTATTTAGCGATTTTTTCGACTGTTTGCTATGTCTTGTATAGTTATGTGTAATGATTTAAGAATTGGCCTGTGGTCAATAGTTCTTTCCAGAAGTTTGTACTTATTATTTTCATATTATAACAGAAGAACATCTGAAACAAAAACTGATTGCTATGGTCTTGTATAGTTATGTGACAAATGAACATCATCTTTCAGGGAATGCAGCGAGACAAAGTAATTTATTAGCGACTTTCGACTGTTTCGTACACGTAATGATTTAAAAATTGGTCTGTGCAATAGTTCTTTCCAGAAGTTTGTACTTATTATTTTTCATATCATAACAGAAGAACATCTGAAACAAAAACTGATTGCTATGGTCTTGTATAGTTATGTGACAAATGAACATCATCTTTCAGGGAATGCAGCGAGGTAATTTATTAGCGATTTTCGACTGTTTCGTACACGTAATGATTTAAAAATTGGTCTGTGCAATAGTTCTTTCCAGAAGTTTGTACTTATTATTTTTCATATCATAACAGAAGAACATCTGAAACAAAAACTGATTGCTATGGTCTTGTATAGTTATGTGACAAATGAACATCATCTTTCAGGAACAGCGAGGTAATTTATTAGCGATTTTCGACTGTTTCGTACACGTAATGATTTAAAAATTGGTCTGTGCAATAGTTCTTTCCAGAAGTTTGTACTTATTATTTTCATATCATAACAGAAGAACATCTGAAACAAAACTGATTGCTATGGTCTTGTATAGTTATGTGACAAATGAACATCATCTTTCAGGGAATGCAGCCAGGTAATTTATTAGCGACTTTCGACTGTTTCGTACACGTAATGATTTAAAAATTGGTCTGTGCAATAGTTCTTTCCAGAAGTTTGTACTTATTATTTTTCATATCATAACAGAAGAACATCTGAAACAAAAACTGATTGCTATGGTCTTGTATAGTTATGTGACAAATGAACATCATCTTTCAGGGAACGCAGCGAGGTAATTTATTAGCGATTTTCGACTGTTTCGTACACGTAATGATTTAAAAATTGGTCTGTGCAATAGTTCTTTCCAGAAGTTTGTACTTATTATTTTTCATATCATAACAGAAGAACATCTGAAACAAAACTGATTGCTACGGTATTGTATAGTTATGTGACAAATGAACATCATCTTTCAGGAAATGCAGCGAGGTAATTTATTAGCGATTTTCGACTGTTTCGTATACGTAATGATTTAAGAATTGGCCTGTGCAATAGTTCTTTCCAGAAGTTTGTACTTATTATTTTTCATATTATAACAGAAGAACATCTGAAACAAAAACTGATTGCTATGGTCTTGTATAGTTATGTGACAAATGAACATCATCTTTCAGGGAATGCAGCGAGGTAATTTATTAGCGATTTTCGACTGTTTCGTACACGTAATGATTTAAAAATTGGTCTGTGCAATAGTTCTTTCCAGAAGTTTGTACTTATTATTTTTCATATCATAACAGAAGAACATCTGAAACAAAAACTGATTGCTATGGTATTGTATAGTTATGTGACAAATGAACATCATCTTTCAGGGAATGCAGCGAGGTAATTTATTAGCGATTTTCGACTGTTTCGTATACGTAATGATTTAAGAATTGGCCTGTGCAATAGTTCTTTCCAGAAGTTTGTACTTATTATTTTTCATATCATAACAGAAGAACATCTGAAACAAAAACTGATTGCTATGGTCTTGTATAGATATGTGACAAATGAACATCATCTTTCAGGGAATGCAGCGAGGTAATTTATTAGCGATTTTCGACTGTTTCGTATACGTAATGATTTAAGAATTGGCCTGTGCAATAGTTCTTTCCAGAAGTTTGTACTTATTATTTTTCATATCATAACAGAAGAATATCTGAAACAAAAACTGATTGCTATGGTATTGTATAGTTATGTGACAAATGAACATCATCTTTCAGGGAATGCAGCGAGGGTAATAAAGCAACTCCGACCAGCACCAGCGAGTGCACTACAGGCAGCAGAATAAACAATAGGTCATAAAGGTGTAATGACCCGCAGGCGAGATATCAGCTTGTCGCTCGACTGCTCGTAGGCTCAGTGTTGCACTAGCTCGTGTAAAGAAATTTCCCTACAGCTTAACGTAGCTCCATTATTTTAATTAGTATTGACAGAGTTGATCTAAACTATAAAGGATGCGAGGTAATATCGCGGTTAGGGCATTACGCTACAAGCCGGAAGGTCGCGAGTTCTATTTTCGATGACGTTATGAATTAGTGTTGACAGAGTTGATCTAAACTATAAAGGATGCGAGGTAATATCGCGGTTAGGGCATTACGCTGCAAGCCGGAAGGTCGCGAGTTCTATTTTCGATGACGTTATGAATTAGTGTTGACAGAGTTGATCTAAACTATAAAGGATGCGAGGTAATATCGCGGTTAGGGCATTACGCTGCAAGCCGGAAGGTCGCGAGTTCTATTTTCGATGACGTTATGAATTAGTGTTGACAGAGTTGATCTAAACTATAAAGGATGCGAGGTAATATCGCGGTTAGGGCATTACGCTACAAGCCGGAAGGTCGCGAGTTCTATTTTCGATGGCGTTATGAATTTTCTACATTAATTCCATCCATCAGCACTATGGCCCTCTGGTTTACTCAGTCTTTAGCATAAATGAGTATTAATCTTGCTAAAGGGTTTGTATTTCTTTGGGGGTAAGTGCCGTGAGCACATAGGATTGGCATCCCTACTGCCAATAATGCCGATTGTTCGTACACATGGCCTTAATCTTCCACTAACCTGAGGGCCTCCATGATCTGTAAAGGAGATGACTTTACCTTTTATAGTTAATATATAATTAATATGACCTGGTCCCTTCGTAGTTAACTTTACTGATGGATTTTCATCCAAAGGGATTGGTGTTTGACCCACGGCAGATTGGGTTGTGGGGAAGTAGTGGAAAAGGTTGGTACGAGTGCTTGGGATTTGTTATTTTCTATTGCTTCATTATTCCTTTATCTCCTTATTATCTTTGAATATTCTGTGTAGTTCATTTCAGTTATTATCGCTGTGTTCTTTTCCTTCTCTTCTTATTACAGGTCCTTTTCTTCCTTTGCCTTATTTAAGGCGAATGCGACATCCGTTTCCACGTTACAGAAATCACGAATAATCCTAATTCTGTATACAGGGTGTCCCATTTATCTTGTGCACCTATTATAACTTTTTTGTTTGGATAGGTATTGGAATTTTTGTTTTTGACAGTTATGTTAGAACGAGTGGCTAATATGAATGTGGAGATTTGGTGCATGTAACTACATTATGGTACAAAATACACGTTTCGTCATCAATTTTTCAAATAGCACTACATACTTTAATCATGTTACATTGATTACACACATTAAGACGAGTTCAAAAATGTATCACAATGTCACCTTCCTAATCAATAACAGCAACAAAACGAAACAAAAACGTACTTCCAATGTGATAATGTTATGCTTTGAGAGCCACAGAAGATGTTCCAAATGGTGACCATTCACATTAAAACATATTCGAGGGTGTTCCCTGAAAGACCGTATGACTGCCCAGGATGTTGCTGGCTGAATGGATACACAAGCCTGTCGAATGCGTTGCTGCATGTCGTCTGGTGCTGTCAGAATGTTCTGGTACACACTGTCCTTTACAGTTCCCCACAGAAAGAAATCGAGTGGCAGCAGGTCCGGAGAACGTGCAGGCTACTGTACGTGGATTGTGACGTCGACAGTTATGGTTTGTTTACATGTTAAGACAGCAAACACACAACACACGACGTGTACGGACGTCAGTCGTCTTTCGTTTTGTGTAAGTTAATGCACAAGATGAATGGGGTACCACAACAAACGGCACATTCTGATGGTATTCATTTTGCATTTTGTTGCTGTTATTGATTAGGAAGGTGACATCGTGATACATTTTTGAACTCGTCTTAATGTGTGTAATCAATGTAACATGATTAAAGTATGTAGTGCTATTTGAAAAATTGATTACGTCACGTGTATCTTGTACCATAATGTAGTTACATGCACCAAATCTCTACACTCATGTTAGCCCTTCGTTGTAACATAACTCTCAAAAACAAAAGTTCCAATACCTATCCAAACAAAGAAGTTATAATAGGTGCACAAGATAAATGGGACATCCTGTATAGTCTACTACATGTCTATATTCCATAGATTATCAGTATGATCTCTATGCGTTTGACATAATATGTTTTATATATTCGTTGTACAGATTTAACGAAGGCGGGTGTAGCACAACCCACGTCACGAGATTACAAGAGGCAGAGCGGGAGGATAAGCGTGAATTAAGAGACAAAAGTAATAAATAATATTGGGCACAGGAAGATGGGATAAAAAGTAGGTCTATCATATACCTAAGTACCTGAATATATAAAGAGTGCGTCAGAAAGAACGGATGGATTTCAAACTATCGATACGCAACGAGGAGAGAGATATAGTGAGGGGGACCACGACTGTTGGGTCAGCCAGAGAATCCAGTTTCAGTTGAGAACATGGTGTTGGTCTGGTGTACAACATGCTTTCATCGTAGAGACATTTTTGAAAAATGAAGAGTCTGTGATCGCCACTCAGGACTCATTTCGACATCGGATGTCACGCTAGGATTCCAACTCGGAATACAATTTTGCGGTGGTGGCTTCATTTCGTATCACAGGTTCAACATTAAAGAAGAAATCACCTGGACGAAATTCTATTGCACTGAGATTGTCCGAGGCTACGGTAAGATCTCGCGCCCTGCGACTTCTTTCTTTGGGACCATTTGAAGGCGTAAGTTTGTAAACATCGATCACATACACTGGACGAACTGAAGACAGCGATTCGCGAAGAAATCGTGGCAATTGCACCAGCTATGACTGTGAAAGTGATGGCGAACATCAGAAAACGCCTCGATGCCTGTATTGAAAGCCAAGGACATCATATGGATAATGTTGTTTTACATAAATAAACTGCATGTATTGGTGAATATGTTGATAACAATACATTTTTGATTTGATGAATCTTTACAATTTTCTTGCCATGTGAAATCCACCCGTTCTTTCTGACGCATCCTGTACTTATAGTGGGTATAAGCACATAAATAGACATGTTATGTAACTTTTAGTTATTGTTAGAAGCTGTTATTAAGTCATGCTAGAATTGTTAACATAATTAATGGTTGAAGATTGCCAGTTCGCCACTGACATCTCAGAACATTCACAAAACACGGAAACAGAGGTAGAGGTGATGTTAGCCGGAAGCTTCGAGGTAAGAGATCGCGTTTAGCTTGTGACGACACCTTGAAGAACGCAGCTGTTTCCGCGTCACTCGTCAACTGAGCTAAGAAATAACTAGAGTGGTCATTTACTACGATAAGGCAGGTGCCAATACTGGTTTAGCGAAGTTTGACTCAGTCCGCTGTCATGAAAAACTTAGGCTTAGTCACCATTCAGGAATTAGGTAAGTGGGGTCATGTATTTCCCCCCCTGTTTAACTACATTCTTAACTGAAACGGGTATTCAGACAGGTAACATTACAAGTGAGTAGCGTTTGTGGAACTAAAAATTCAGCGTACTTTGGTTAGAGTCCTAATAGAAAAATAGAAATCTAGGTCTCTGCCGAAGAGACTGGATTGTGCCTCTTTTCTTCTAACCTGTGCTGTCTTGAGTGGTGATCTTATACCAAGCTGATGAAATAATTAAGATTTTAGGTTTCGTTTCATATTACAATAAGAGATTGGAAAGCTGTCAAACGAGGCCGCAGTTGAGCATTGTAATATAAAGTTGCAATAAGTATATCTTATACACTTTCATAAAAAAATAATTTTAATAAAAATAATTGTATTATTTCTATTAGTTCTGAACATGTCTTTTGTGAAGAGACGATTGTATTGTTATCAGTTTCTTCCTGCGACAGGCGATTCGTTTATGTTTGTTTTATTAGTTTTGAACACGATAGGTTTTTGTTTATAACAGAAGACCATCAGTACTAGGAGAAATAAACAAACATTGTTAAAATGATTCAGATATTGAAAATGCTGCAAATTCTGCAATTGAATGTTTAATACCATCGAAAGATGCCTATGAAGTGGAATATAAAACATTTGAAGATTGGTGTTCTAAGATAAATGTAGAAATGTTTAGAATTAATGTTTACAATAATTAAAATCAATTCCATTTTATTTTATTTTATTTTATGTGTGATTCACATTACACAACCAGTTAGGTAGTAGCAGTATCATTACCTAACTAGTTGCTTATAGAATGTGTTTACATTTTTATTAGTGAAATAAAGTCCATATTACACAATCAAAGCGGATAAATCATATTTAGAGATTTATCTTGCATATTACGTCCTTTTTTGTTTCAGAAATGAACGCACTCTCAGGTAAATGTGCAACATTGCCCATCACGTTCGTACACACCCCTTCTGTATCTGTTGATCGCGATCACACTGATCTCCTACTGCTTGCGTCACTGTCATTTCCGTTTCCAGTTTCATCTCAGTGTTCAGAACTCCTGTTTGTTAGAAGCAGTTGATCTGGGAAAAAAATTACGTGAAAATATTTACAATGGCTTCATAATTCTCTGAAAAAGAGAATGGACCGAAACAATTATTTACTCTGGTGTCAATGAGAAAATAAGAAAATACTGTTTCTGCAGAGTAACAACATAGGTCGTATTGCCGCTGTTTACATTCCATATATAAAGTGGTCATCTAGCATGTATATACGAAGGTGGTATGCGGAGGCAATGAGAGAATGTGGCGAGTTTGTTTTTACTTCGTCATCAGTATTCCATAACAAATCGTAGGCCTACTTTGTGCCATACATAGCACATATAAATTGCGCACTTTTTGAGGGACTTTATTACTGTTTCCACTTTCACTTTCTCCCATGACTGTAGACAATTTGGAGTCGTCTTAAAAGACAAATATAAGGAGAAACCACAATATTGTCCTCGAAATCTATACCTCGTCTTATCTGAAGGTCGTCTTATCTGAGGAAATATATGGTTCTATTAAGAGTTCTACAGCAAGATTCGTAGGAAGTAAAGTGACGTCATTTTATTTTTACTTCAATTTTTATTGTATCTCAGTTTTTGAATGTACTTCACTCCTACCCCTTCTACTAATGAAGTTCAACCGTCTTCCACACAGATCCAAGACCGCATATAGTCATAGTAGCCTTACGGTCATAGTAAACAGTACGTTCCAAAAATATGTTCGCGTTTTCCAGTGACGAAAGAGCTTTCAATATTGAATCATTTTCGCACAGGTACTGTCGTCCATTTGCCTACATCGCATCCCGGTTTCCCCCACCTGCTTTTATTCGCCAGCTAGTGGCTGGGGTGTCTTAGCTCTTTTCTGAGAGCATTAATTTCTGTTAGGGATTGGACGTCTACGTAATATTATACAACTGTTTAAAATAACTTAAATAAAAGGGCCTCGTTAAATAATTAACTGTCACGTGATTCCCCCTCCTTTCTACGACCCTACGACATAACCACTTGGACGGACAGTAGATAGCATGTCTGAGTAATTTTATCTTTTCCGATCGGGCAGAAGTGAAGATTGAATTTACAGTACATAAGGTACTCTTTTATAGAGTAGGTACAGAATTATTTCAACATGAGTTACTAGTACGAAGAACGAAATTGGTAATTGTTGTTAGGTACAATAGTCTATAGTGCGATAATATGCACATTAGAACTGAAGCCTGTATCGAAATGAACGGCCACCATTTTAAAAAATGAGTTTAAATATCCATATTATCATTATTTTTAAATTTAACTTCATTCTTTATATTGTACGCTAATGTGCTGTAGACAGTATAATATACACTGCATAATGAATACGTCCACATGGACAGCTCAGTTCGTGAGTAAAAACATTCATTGTTAATACTGTACTGTATTTTGATTAAACAAAAACGCGATATTTCCTAGTTTACGTAAATGGATGAACTACTTTTCTTCCCTCCTATACCTAGTGAAATGATTTGTTTGTATATTACGCCAGTATCATCGAACTCCAGTCGTTGATCCAGAGGCATAGGCAAGTTAATATAAAAAATGTTAGTAAAAGTAAAATGATGTCCCTGTACAAGTTATGAAGGAAACATGTGGTCAGACACTTCAATTTAAGGACAGTTTCATGGTCACGTTTTCACAAGAATTAAGCAAAACATATAAAAGATTTTTTCAGGAGATGCTTTGCTACGTCACATGGTACGGAAATAGTTCCTGGCTTCAGAGAAGGGCATAATATCTATTTCGTAATGCACGGGTAAGTAAGAAAATCGCTAACTTGTTGAGAATGCCCATAACTTTCACAGTTTGCCAAACACAACAGTTTTCTTGATTGCTGCTAATAAAATTTCTGCACGTGATGGAGTAAGGCAAAACCTTCAAGGATATCCATATCATAAAAACTACTCCACTTGCGACATCTGATTACTCCACAGTAATAAGTACTCGAGATGCGAAATCCATAACTTAGAGCTTGGAGATTGCTATCTACTAAGAACTGATGAAACTCTCAATCCAGACAATTGGGTGCTAGCTTCATGCAATTGGAAACAACATGCAGGCTAAATACTCAACTGGTTACCATTGGCAACTACAGGAGCTGACCCAAGAATAAGATAACATTTTCTATACATTTAAGAGCAAAATTAAACACCTTCATCCTCCAGAACATTTAAATACAAGTGAAAGAAACTCTCAACTCCACTTCAGACACATAGTTCACAAGTTCAGTGATAAATAAATTTATTCAACATGGAATAAATTTGTAGTTTAATATAACCAATAATAATACAAAGTAAGAAATGTATGATTGTATTCTTAAATTTGTTTTTTCAAACTACAGTATGTTTTGAAAGCAACTTTGAGAAAAAAAAACATGTTTTACTTTCACAATATTAAACAATGCTTTATGGCAAATAATTAAATAAAAACAAAATCAAATTAAATGAACATATAACATGTATGACTGAAGAGGATGAGGAAAGAAAAGTTTTAAAATTTCATAGAGAAAGTTAAAACCAAGACATTCCCTTAAAAACGTAAAGAATATTCTGAGAAAAGACATAATCAAACTCTTTAAAGAACAGTAATAATAATAATAATAATAATAATAATAATAATAATAATAATAATAATAATAATAATAATAATAATAATTACTTACTTACTGGCTTTTAAGGAACCCCGAGGTTCATTGCCGCCCTCTCTTAAGCCCGCCAAGGGTCCCTGTTCTGAGCAAGATTAATCCAGTCTCTATCATCATAGCCCACCTCCCTCAAATCCATTTTAATATTATCTTCCCATCTACGTCTCGGCCTCCCCAAAGGTCTTTTTCCATCCGGTCTCCCAACTAACGATCTATATGCATTTCTGGATTCGCCCATACGTGCTACATGCCCTGCCCAGCTCAAACGTCTGGATTTAATGTTCCTAATTATGTCAGGTGAAGAATACAATGCGTGCAGTTCTGTGTTAAATAATAATAATAATAATAATAATAATAATAATAATAATAATAATAATAATAATAGACCTACTAATAATAATAATAATGATAATGATGATAATAATAATAATAATAATAGGCCTACTACTAAATAATAATAATAATGATAATGATGATGATGATAATAATAATAATAATAATAATAATAATAATAATAATAATAATAATGGCCACCGGCGTCGACTAAAGCGCTTGCCAGCTGATCCGAAGTTGCGCTCGGGCGTGAGTTCGATACCCTCTTGGGATGATTACCTGCTTGGGTTTTTCAGAGGTTTTCCAAACCGTAAAGCAACTTTCAGGTAATCTATGGGGAATTCTCAGCCTCATCTCGCTAAATACCATCTCGCAATCATCAACCCCATCGACATTAAATAACCTAGTAGATGATACAGCTTCGTTAAATAACTCACTATAATAATAAATAATAATAATAATAATAATAATAATAATAATAAATAATAATAATAATAATAATAATAATAATGATAATTTTGTGATCTGATCAGTATCTGATAGTGAGCTGTGCTTACTTTGTGTCAGGGAGTAGTCTATAAAAAATTGATAACGTTTGCTCAATTCTTGGCACTCAAGATCTTTTATACATGGAGGCATTTTCATATTGGACAGTTTCAAAATTGGGCATTTTTTATATTGGAGTTTTCAGAGAGATGTAGTTACCTTTATCTGGACTTTAATAAAAGTTTGAACCTTTTAATTTGGATATTATTTCTAATCTCCAGCTAGGCATATCCTCTATCTTCCGTGCCACCGTAAAATTATGATATTGCGAAATTTAACTACCTAACTAAATCATATAGCCCTATCGCATTTTGCCCAATTCGTATCTGGAATTTCGGATTGTATTTATCGTTGTCATAGTTCTTGAGTAAAATGAAGGAAAACGCAAGTCTGGCGTCATGCAAAACTGGATGAGTCTGGAATTCAAAATCCATTCTTAGTTAATATCGCAGTTCTAGGGTATAAACTGTTCCTTTGCTGGAATTAAGGAAAAGACAGTGTGTTCCATGGAAGTGATATAACGTGAGTCAGCTTCTAGAGATAAGAATGGGAAACAATCTGAAGACGACGTAATTTTATAGTGGTAGCAAATATGGTTGTTGAGTCAATGATCTCGGGTTCGATTTCCATCGGAACAAAGTGAAGATACGTATCATTTAATATGAATTCTTGTTGTGTTCGTTAAGTAGTAACAGTATCTGAAAGCTTCATCATAATAGTGCTAGCATAGGTCATTATTTACGAAATCTATTCTCGATATATGTAGAGTGTCCGGTAATCTTTGGCTCAAAATTCGAGACCATACAGCTGATCGATTAGAACAATACTGGGGCGATTTCCGTTCAATGTTGCCTCTCTTAGTGGGAAATATCATCTCTGTTATGATATCATCCCACATATGTATTGTAAAATTACAAGTCTTTCCTTTCTTAATAAAAGTGCAAATAAATTACGACAAAATAATTACAAAAATATCACGTGACTTGAAATGCAATGTCTTTGGTGACATAACACAATACAACAATAATTGTTTCCGAGTTGGATTTAGTAAATCAATTTTTTCTGCGTCTAGTTTTTCATAGCCTTCAATTTGTTTATTTATAATTCGTTGTAAAATTTACTATTATCACATTTATTTTGGTTGAAAAGTTTGACACGAAGAAATTTTATGTGACATGGATGGTATTGTGCCAATGTCCAATAACATATCGCTTTGATGATGATGATGATGATGATGATGATGATGATGATGATGATGATGATGATGATGGCGACGGCAATTATATTATTATATTTATAACAGTAAATTTAATATAATTAGCTCATCTTCTTGCCTTGATGTACTGTTATTGGTATTTGCGGCTCTGAAAATAATTTAACGGTATTCTTTCCTCCGTATTATGAACTTACCTAGATACTCTAGTTTTGATCAGTGAAAAATATGCTTATTCTAATATTCTACTACTAGTAGTGAAAATATTTAACTCACCCTGACGCGATTATATTATATATTTTTGAACTTTTAATGTATGTAAACAAGAATATTACTAATTATACAAGTATAATAGATCTGCATCGCTATGAAACTAGAAATAATGATCAATTAAACGTACCATTTGTCAGGTTGCAAAAACCAAAATCAAGCTGTGTAATTGCTAAAATAAAAGTATATAATAATATACCAACAAATATAAAGGCACTTAATGAAACACAATTTAAACTTCAGATTAAGAGATGGCTACAAAATAATCCCTTTTATAATGTGAATGAATTTTTTGAAAATGTTGTAGTATTTTAGTTAAATTTTATTATTCTTTACTCTTTTAATATTTTAAATATTGACACATTGTTTTTTATATTATCACATTGACGAGGCCTCTTGTACTCTTGTTCCTTAAGGCAAATAAAGAATATGTATAATGAATATGAATAAATAAAATTGTACAATGAACAAGTGACACTGAAAGCTACACTGAAGATTTCTGCACGTAATGAGTGAACTCTGGTGGAAGAACAATGTACTCTTAAATGACACTTCACAACAGTGACTATTTCTGCCCTAACTTTTCCAACTAACCGGGTCGCACGTTTCTGCCACGCATAGCAATTATTAATTTGTAGGAATAAAAAAAATAAAATTATTCGTATTGACATTATCATAAACTTTAGATGGGGAAATTTCTTGTTTCGACTTCAGTGTGTTATCTCTTGCAGATGACCGATGTATTTTTCGAATAGATAGGATAAGTATCATATGCCGTAAAGAGAACGCCAAAATGTTATCATTCAGGGATGATCGATCTATAATATCAAGTAGGCCTACGGGTTCAAATCGTGGTTGGGATAAATTACCTGGTTGAGGTTTTTTCTAGGGAATTCCCTCAACCCATTAAGAGCAAATGCTGGATAACTTTCGACGCTGGACTCTGGTGGACTCATTTGCTGATATTATCAACAGTAATCTCACTAGAGGTTTTGATTTTATCGATAAATCTCCGAGTGGAACACGACTTACGAAAATAGAAAACTGTCTTCAAATTTGTACCATCTCAACATTATAAATATTACGCTAGTAGATGGCAGTAGTGTGTTATAAATAGCTGTTTTCTTATCAGTTGTGCCAACTATGGAATCTTCATTGAACTCTGTGGACGGTTACTGGTCAAGAAGGCTTTGTTGATTCAGTTTCATTTTTATTCAATTATCCACTTCAATTATCCCGATCCCAGTAATCAACGTCACTTGACAGATGATTTTCAATAAATCTTAGTATTAAACAATCTCTGATACGTGATAATATCATATAGCAGTGGCTATAACATAACCTAAATAATATGAACGAGTGTTAGAAAAGTTTTAATTAGGGATGATGAAATAAACAGGAAACATTTTAATTCACGGTGATGAAATAAAAAATAAACATGAATAATTTTAAAAGAAACAATTATTGAAAGTAGGTACAATTTTCAAATTTGAATGTTTTAGTGGTTGGTGGTTCAGTTGATGTTATATTGCACGTGTGCGTAAAAAAAGTGAACTCGTTGATGTACATGAGGTACCCCTCAACTTATTCAGGATTTCCGAATGGTGCTCTTCCTATATGACCAGTGATCTTTATTAATTCTTGTTCTTGAATGCCAATGCGAGTCATATTTGAAAGTGCTGTGCATCGACTGGAGTGGTTTGTAATTTTCTGTTTTTTGACGTCCAGACCAGTGCAGTTTGAAATGTTGCAAACAAAGAAACAAATGCTAGGATAGTGATAAAAATAAATAAATGCTAGGGACGCGATAAAATTGTGCGATAAGCAGCCATGATTGGTTGAAATACGTCTTTTCGTACCGTTTTATTGGTCAAAAGTAGTATGACGTAGTAAAAGTGTGGTAGTCACCTTAATCTCATTCTGATGGTAGACAACCATAGCAGTTGATAAAGCGTCGTAAAATAACCAATTAAAAAGAATATCTGGTAACCGTTATGAAAGAACCTGTACCATTGCTATGGCATATTCGAGACTGAAAATACACCTGTAGATATTTCACTTATCTGGCCACTCCCTTGTGTCAGTACAGATCAACAAAGCCTGCTGTGGTCGGAATGCAGGATTGCTTTTCATCTACTCCGCACACAAACACTCGCAGGTTAATATTTGTTTAGTAAGCCTATCTACCTGCCGAATTATCATTTTATTAAGTGTGGTGGAGATACTCTGACCGTAAACTAGAAACAAGCTGTAATCAACTGCAATGTATATTGTTGCTGGGCTAGTTAATAGTTTTATTAATTAGTGCTGTGTTAAAATATCAGGGTGTATGTGTGCTGTTTATAATTGCTACAAAATTACAGCATTACAAATTGCTCCAAATCGTACTTCCTATTTCCGACAGTTCATAAAACGTAAGTCAACAACATTCTTTAGTAGGCCTAATTCCTTCGTCTTTGTGCTGATAGAAAAATACAAATTAGTTTTTTTATTTAGACCTAATAAATGAATAGAAGTTAAAATGTATTGGATTTTAAGGTTTTATCAAATTAAGTTTTATTGTTGTCCACATGCCTTTACTAATTATTACAAGCATCAGATTAATATCAATTTTATCTTTGCAGTTGTCAGCAATGCGTATATAAAACATTACTGTAAATTCATTCCTAATATCAGATTGATTTTGTTTCGGTAAACCAAAGAAAAAATATGTAACAATTAATTATGGAAAGTAATATGAAGTATGCAATATTTCTCATAATATGCAGCTTTGATATAAGATAATAATTTTACATTAAATAGTATTCAACATTTCTTAAGTGTTTCACATATTATTCCACATTAGTAACTCACGTTTTAAACAATAGTCCGAATCTCGCCA
The DNA here is from genome assembly GCA_025594305.2 of Periplaneta americana. Classification (NCBI taxonomy): domain Eukaryota; kingdom Metazoa; phylum Arthropoda; class Insecta; order Blattodea; family Blattidae; genus Periplaneta; species Periplaneta americana. Next base: position 8,494,108 of record JAJSOF020000009.1, on the reverse strand, counting down.
TGTTAATATTTGTATTTGTGGACGTAATTCTATCCCTCTCCGTTAGATGTCAGGTCCGCGATATTTCACACTCACGCCAATGCTGCTAGTATACAGCTGTCCGGTATTTGCTAGCGGGCCGGGTTTCAAATCCTGGTTGGGACAAGTTACCTGGTTGAGGTTTTTACAGGGTTTTCCTCAATCCAGCAAATGCTGGGTAACTTTCGGCGCCGGACTCTGGACTCATCATGTTTGCAGCCAACTCCTGCAACGTTATCAGGGTGAAGGTGACGGATTTATCAGCGGAATTATCATAGAGGATGGGTACATCGCTATTGTCTTGAAAGCAAAAGAACCAGCATGGAATATCATCATCCAAGTTCACCAAGACCTAAGGAAGTCAGTCCTTAGCAGTACCCCGGCTTACAGTCCTCTTGTGAATATCATCAGTGTCATCATAACAATCGATATCATCTTCACGAAAAGCAGCTAATTAATTTTTACATTTTGTAATCATTACAACCAACTTGAAAGTGAAAAAATTAATTTTTCTTTAGAAATAGATATAATAAATCTCGCAGATTAAAATACGCTAATGGTATAACTAAAAGCTTGGTTATGTTTGAGACAGTATTCAATATTGGAAATTGAGTTTGATACAACTTGAATATACATATTTTTGTAGGGAGATACGAGGAGTTTCTTCCATAAGGGGTTAGGTACAGCTTACACCAGTAAAATTTTTGGAAATATTCAACATTTTTTTCCATCCATTACTGTGTCTTGTACAATAATGAAAATTGGTATGTATAAAACACTGTCATTCTGCTATATTAAAAATATTTTTACGATTAAAAAAATTATTTATATATTTCTTTTCAAAATTAAACAATAGTCGCAGTTCACTGTGCAGTGATAAAGCGTTTCCCTCATAAATTTGTTAACTTTTTCATGTAGTCTCTTTTTTATTTTATTGCTGAAACTCATATTTACAATATCATGCTCTTTCAACTACATTCCTTAATAAATACTCTAATATATATATTTTTTAATTTTGTGTTAGAAGAAAATACTGATATTTGACCATGTTTTAAATTTTATTTATTTTTTATCAGACAATCTATCAAAGATAGAGTAGTGATCTTGCATCATATTGTAAATATGGTATGTATATACACAAAAAATTTCATCACAGAATGTTGGATAGTTTTTTAGTTGTGTGGGAAACGCTTCATCACTGCACAGTAAACTGGATTTTGAAAAAAAAATGTAAGTAATTTTTTTTTAAATCGTAAAAATATTTTTTTCATATAGCAGAAGGACAGTGTTTTACACATACTAATTTTCATTATTGTTCAAGATACGATAATAGAGAAAAAAAAAGTAGAATATTTCCAAAATTTTACTGCTGCAAGCTGTACCTAACCCTTAAACTTTCAGTTGTGTATTTACTGTTGCGTAATTATTAAGATAATCAGTTGATGTTAGCTACAATCAAATGGTATAGTCCCGTCGCTGTAATTTCCGGCATCCAATCGCGTTGCAGGTCGGCTACATTTAAACGTGTGCGTCTTGTGATTCGCTGACGAAGACGTTATTCATTTCTTAAGGCTCGATAAATACTTAATATAATCGCCCGCCATTTTGGCTCTTTCGTTGGCGTTCGCAGAAAGCACACGAAGACGTTATTTGCCGCTCAATTATTTGCTGAATTACAGTGCGTTTGATTTATTATCATAGGAGCTACGACATGATAATGTTTAACGGTGTGGCAAATAGATTCCTCGTCTGGTAGCTCGGCAACGAAAGAACAAAAATGGCGAACGATACTACCTACCAAGACTTTAGACTGCGTGTTCAGTTCAAAGTGTGTCCTGGCTCGCTGTATGCCGTCATGTGGCTAGCCGATGAGCCCAGAAAATTTAATCTTCCTACATTTCCGCAAAGGCGTATTACATATGTGCCAGAGACGTTGCCTGGCAAGTACGGCGTTCATTCTGAAGAGTACGTACCGATACGTACTGTAACGCCGGTAGTGGCAGGAATGTGAACTGTTTGGAAACACGTACTGAGGTGAGTTTTTTTCTTACTGTCGGGATATGGGAAGAGGGTTAAGACGATTACTTACGTATTCATTGACATTAACTTCGACGGTCAACATGGACACGGAGCATTTGATTTGTGTTGTGGAATGTTGTCGTAAGCAACCGATGATAACAAATACCCTGCGTACGACTTGGCCGCGCAAAGCACATTTCGAAAGAGGTTATGGTAGCACACAGACCGTACAGACCGCCATCTGTTGCTACGACGTTCAAGTTATACCGTACACGTTCTCAAGTTCAGGTTGAACGCCTTGAATAATAGGCAACTTCTCTGGCATAAAAGCTGAAACTCGCTTCAAATCGCTGACTCACAACAGTGACGTCATGACACACTTTGAAATGAACACCCAGTAGAGCCTTCACTTCCTAAGACGTAAGCAAAGAGGAGGAGTCACGCCGGGAACAGCGTCGCGACTATAGTGTCCAAGTCTGAGAATCCAGAGGCAACGAAATTGAATCTTAGAAGGAAAGAGGGCGTTAAAAAATTCTCATAGGAACTTGTTATGAGTCACTGTCTTTTGTTTCTACAATAAAATGTTGTTTTAAACTCTAATCCCATGACCAGGAAGTTCCTCAACTTGTGTTCTAAATTCAAGCTCCCCACAAGACTGATCAAGGCTGCTGGTGATGGAGATGATGATAACGATCTTTTCATTGATTATTTTACGACGCTTTATCAACTGCTATGGTTATCTAGCGTGTGAATGATATGAAGGTGATAATGCTAGCGAAAGTTAGCCAACATTTGCTCTTAACGGGTTGAGGAGAAAACCCCAGAAAAAATATCAATCAGCTAACTTAGCCCAAACAGGATTTGAACTCTGGTCCACTCGTTTCACGGCCAGGCATGCTAACCATTACTCCACAGGAGTGGATTTTTTTATTGGGTTATTTTACGACGCTGTATCAACATCTGAGGTTATTTAGCGTCTGAATGATATGAAGGTGATAATGCCGGTGAAATGAGTCCGGGGTCCAGCACCGAAAGTTACCCAGCATTTGCTCGTATTGGGTTGAAAAAACCTCAACCAGGTAACTTGCCCCGACCGGGATTCGAACCCGGGCCCTCTGGTTTCGCGGCCAGACGCGCTGACCGTTACTCCACAGGAGTGGAAGTTACGTGGTTGTAAATATAATAATTACATATTACATAACGTTAAATAACACGTCCTTAAATTAAGACTGTCATTAAATTATATAATAATGTATATAAGTATTATAGGATTATATAATAATATGTAATAGTGACAGCAATATAGCAGGAAGTCACTTACACGTAACTATTATTCTAGATATGTTCGCAGTAGAAGCTACTTTTTTTTTCTCTTGTACGGAGGAGGGACTCGAAGACTTAGACCGCAGCCTGTGGCTTATTGTGCTTACCACTCCTATTCTGTAAATGATTGGGTAGTTGAATGGCCGCGCTCTTGTACAAGTACAGCATGCCACACCGTGAACTTAACGGGGCTATGGTACGGATGATGATATGTGAATTAATGATGGCGAAATGAATCCGAGGTTCAACGCTGAAAGTTACCCAGCAATTCTGCTTCAAGTGGTTGAGGGAAAACCCCGGAGAAAAACCCAACCAGGTAACTTGTCCCAACCAGGATTTGAACCGGAGCCCTCTCGTTTCACGGTCAGACGTGCTAACCGTTTTTCCACAGCGGTGGGCTGTACAAGCTGTTTAACTATGAATGAACAAGTGATGGCTAAGGGGATGGAGATCGTGTCTTACCCTCCGCCCTGCTTGTGTATTAAGGGGCTGACTCGCGAGTCAAGAAATGTCGACCACTGCTCTAGAGTGAACTCTGCAGAAAATATTGTCGTTAAACAACAGATTCAGTATCAGCAAGATCTATTACATGGTTTTGTGAAAAAACTGTTGCGGTGAAGGTTTTCCTGGCGTCATTGTAGCATCATTGCTCCATTTTCGGTATATCAATTCACCGACAGTCAAAATAATGTAAAAAAAATTGTTTTCCTTACTATTTAATTAATAATTGCACATTAGGAAAGTTCAGGATAACACAGAGGGTTTGGAATTGAACGGGTTACATCGACTGCTTGTCTATGCGGATGACGTGAATATGTTAGGAGAAAATCCACAAACGATTAGGGAAAACACGGGAATTTTACTGGAAGCAAGTAAAGAGATAGGTTTGGAAGTAAATCCCGAAAAGACAAAGTATATTATTATGCCTCGTGATCAGAATATTGTACGAAATGGAAATATAAAAATTGGAAATTTATCCCTCGAAGAGGTGGAAAAGTTCAAATATCTTGAAACAACAGTAACAAATATAAATGACACTCGGGAGGAAATTAAACGCAGATTAAATATGGGAAATGCCTGCTATTATTCGGTTGAAAAGCTTTTGTCATCTAGTCTGCTGTCAAAAAATCTGAAAGTCAGAATTTATGAAACAGTTATATTAACGGTTTTTCTGTATGGTTGTGAAACTTGGACTCTCACTTTGAGAGAGGAACAGAGATTAAGGGTGTTTGAGAATAAGGTTCTTAGGAAAATATTTGGGACTAAAAGGGATGGAGTTACAGGAGAATGGAGAAAGCTACACAACACAGAACTGCACACATTGTATTCTTCACATAACATAATAAGGAACTTTAAATCCAGACGTTTGAGATGGGCAGGGCATGTAGCACGTATGGGCGAATCCAGAAATGCATATAGAGTGTTAGTTGGGAGACTGGAGGGAAAAATACCTTTTGCGGAGGCCGAGACGTAGATGTGAGGATAATATTAAAATGGATTTGAGGGAGGTGGTATATAATGCTAGGGACTGGATTAATCTTGCTCAGGATAGGGACGAATGGCGGGCTTATGTGAGGGCGTCAATGAACCTCCGGGTTCCTTAAAAGTCATAAATAAAGTAAATTTAATTAATTAATAATAATAATTTAAATATATGGTGATTTAAATGGAATTTATCTAAATATATTTTGTACAAATCTCAATATGTTACTCTATTCTTAAGTAGGCTATGTACTGTATGTGTTTTTATTTTAACGAGTTTTTAACTGGAGAGGTTATTATTATTATTATTATTATTATTATTATTATTATTATTATTATTATTATTATTTACTTTGGTTCGATCTAAACTTGAATATGCATCTGTCGCCTGGAATTCCATTACTTCAACAGATTGGAAAATATTCAAAGAAAATTTATTTCCTTATGTGCTTTTCGATTTATACCCAATTCCTCTGACTTTAACTATGAGATTACCTGTAAATATTTTAACTGTAGTAGCCTTTATTCTAGACGTCAAAATCTTGATTATCAATTTCTTTGCAAAGTTATCAATGGTGATATTGATTGTGAGTCTATCATAAACAATATCAGCCTTCGTATTCCTACAAAAGGTTTAAGATTTCAAAAAAATTTTTATAACAGAAATTCTAAATCACTTTCTCCAGTCTGTAGATGCATAAAATATGCCAATTTGCATGGGCACAATTTAGATCCTTTTTAAGGTATAGTTTCATTTTGATTATTAGTATTTACCGTTCTTGTTATCTATTTTATTTATGTATGTTTTTGTTTATTTAAGATATTATTTAATTGTTTTTGTACCTTTGTGTCTTCTGTTTGTGTATTGTGCTGAACTATAATTGGCCTCTGGCTGTTGTTCAGCACACAAATTTAATAATAAATAATAAATAAATAAATTATTATTATTATCATTATTATTATCATTATTAATATTATCATCATTATTATTATTATTATCATTATTATTATCATTATTATTATTATTGTTTATTATTATTATTATTCTTGTTATGGTCTTACTAATAAAAACTCTATATACAGACGTTTAACTGTCTTATACTTATACAATGAGTAGCTCGTTTATAAGTCGTGTGTAAATTCTTTACTAATAATCACTACATACGTCGTGTATAACAGTATGACTGTTACACAGCTACGTCATAGTTTCGTCATTACTTCGTTACGAAAGGTAATAGAATATCTGAGGTTCTCTATTGCATCCGGTAGAGCGCTCTAGTGTGGCGTGTTAAATATCAATAGTACAACTGGCTCTAATCGATTACCACACTCATTTTGGTCAAAGAGTACAAGCTATTATTTTCTAATAATTCTATGACTTTGGTTTGTTCTTCTGTGGTTACAAGGTAACCATCATCATAAAATGACAGTCGATACGAACAGCTGTTAGAGGGGCGGCCATTTTTTCTCTATATACAACGCTTAAACAAGGGGTTTCGTGTATATAACTACTGCAAAGCAATTCCCATTGTATAGTTACAGCCTGTTTATACGTCCATAGCTTATTCACGGTTTATTAGTAACGTTTTCTGTTTCAACTCTGTATAAGTCTCGTATAAAAACTATACACGGTTTATTAGTAAGACTTATTATTTTAATGTTCAGATACTTGACATATTTTCATTCGCGTCTTGCTTCCCAATACAATGTCGGTTAAGTTCTAACCACAGTCATTTAATTTTGCACATTTGCTTAAATGTACTTTGTTCATGATGCAGATGAAATGGTAATGACAGGGACATAAATTGTAATGTTTAAAGTAACAATTTCTTAGTTACCCTTTCATTCCTGCAACCATATACCTAAGTACGGACATCAGATATTGAATTGAAGTCGTTGCTTAAGAGCAATATGGAAACAAATTCATGACATAAACGAATCAGTCTGCATGGACAATGCAACGGAAACAGGATATGCACGTAGTGATTCCAATGGAACGACAAGAGAAACTTCATTGTGGTTCTACCGATCTGCCTGTCTACCGAACCATCTGTTTACGTATCTGTCCAGATGCCTAATACCTACACTGTAGCTACCTATTTATCAATCAATCCATCCATGTATGTATTTATACCAACCGTGGCGAAAATGTGACTCACGAGCACATTGTGGCTCGCAATGATAGCTGTGCATTTCTCTTGCTCCCACAACCCCCACCCTCTCACTCACTGGAGTCAAACTCCGTTCCATTTGTATTTGTTTCTGACCTGCGAGTGGCGTATCGTCTTAATGTCTCTCTCGAAACCATGTACCTCTACAAAAACGGAAGTTCCAAGTAGGATGGGAGGACGCATTTTTTTGCTGTCAATATGATGAGAATATTAAATCTATATTTGTTCATGGTTGTATAACATAAAACGGCATTATACTACATGTTACTGGTAAGTGTTAATAGGCCTAATAATAATAGTAATAATAATAATAATAATAATAATAATAATAATATCATCATCATCATCTCTGTACGTCGATCCTTTTTCAGCAGATGTACGAATAATGCGGTTAGATCTTCAATTTAAACTCACAGATTTACAAATGTGATGTTAAATGAAAGCTAGATGTAAGGACTTGACAAATGTTGAACTTTTCAAATCTTTACCAAAAATAAATATCCGAAGCTTCGTTCTTTCGCTTGCTCTGTTGAAGCCATGTTCGCTACAACTTACGTTTGTGAAAGTTATTTTCAACAATGAAAATAGTAAAAACCAAATTTAGATCATGACAGACAAATAGCTTCGTTATCAACTACGACTGGCAGTAAGTGACATAATTCCTTTTTGTCTGTCGCAGAGACATTCTGAAGGCAGTTAATTTTAGGTTGTGATATGTCCTATGTTTTCTTGTTCACTTCTTTCTTCGTTAGACGTACTAAACATTAGCTTGTAGCCTTGTACTGTATAAAATTATATTTAAGTGCTTGACGTAAGGAAAATGAAAATCCGTTAATAATTCAGACAGTTGCTTCACTTCCCCTTCGGGTGTTGGCCTCCCTCCATAGGTGCTATGCACATTGCAGGTTACACAGTGGCTCGGCGTACGATTACATTTTCGCCACCGCTACCTTATGTGGATGTATATTTTGTTACTCTTACATTGAAAAATTATAAAAGAGAAAACGATTATGGATAAAAAAATATATTCAAATCTAAATGTGTCATTTTGTTTGAAGTTGAAAGGGGAGGGGCGATTCTAACCCGAAAGTTTCCCTTGTGTACGCCCCTGGATTTATACATTTTTATGATTATGTTTGAGCTCTCTGTATTTATATTTTAAGCTTGTTTTCTTCGAGAACAACGCCAATCCTCGTCTAAAAGTTTGTGTTATTGTGCAAGTTACTTGAAAACTCACTCAGTCCGTAGACTGGTTGATAAAAAACATAAAATGGACTTAACGTGTTTTGCGATCACACTCTTCAATTGTTTTAAGTTCGTTACTGTATTTCCCAACAGATTGACCCTACTTTACAATCCACAATGATTTATGTTTTCTCTATAACTCAACCCTGGTCTATATTCTGTGAATGAACTCCGTTGCCTTGGGAACGACTTGCTTCTCTTTTTAGTTAGTCTGCCTCCCTCGCGTCCCCCTCCATCCGCTTTCGCAGGTAATAACGTGGTAAGAAAGAAGAAACTTGAAGGTAGAAAAGCGAGAGCAACATTCTTAGAAGATTACACGTTGTAGGGAAGTCATTCTATGGATGACCTTGATGTCAAGAAGGGGTAAAAGAAATTCCTCTTCACATAGGCCTATATGTTTATATACAGAAATGAGGGTTGTTTGTTCGTAAAGGGGTTTGTGTTGGTAAAGGCCGCAAGAATGCGCTGCAATCAGTTATGTAATGCCATTACTATGGGAGCAGGGATCTCGTTTCATTCAGCGGAGTGCAGTGGAGAGAGAGTTTGTTGGCTTCAGTGTGGTCAGTTCTGTTGCGTGGACCGTCTGTGATCGTGTGAGTGAGGTATGTGACAATGCTTCAGTTCGAGCTGAACTTGTTTCAATTTAGTGGCTTTCCAATTTATATTTTTCTGTGGAGTAAAATTGTAGTTTTTTATAATTGCAATGACTTGAGTTTGGTGTAGTCTGGAGTTCCATAACATTTATTGCTATTATGCAGAATGGGGAGATTGCCGTTTTCAACCACATACCGGCTAGAAATCTCGGACAAAATGCTCGTAAATTAAGAATAGCGAAAATAATGTCTACCGTGACCAATTACAATGCAAGGACGAAATTATAATTCAATTTTAAGTATCTGAAAATCATTCGTATTATGTGTAATTCTGGTTATTTTGTATGTATATGTATTTATTAACACTACAATTGGGTATACACCCGGTGGCAGTGATATATAATATACAATAATTACAATTACATGAAATAAAATAAACCTAAATGAAATAAAATAAAATAAACGTAAATCTATAAATAGTAGATGCAATAAACCTAGGACTATAATTAAAAATTATTCTATAATGCCTACGATAAGCAAAAGTAAATCTAACTTGTAAGTACTTCTAATTTATAAGTACTTCTGCGCTGTCGGAAATGTGAACATCACTGTAAAACAAAATAAGTAATACGAAAATTCAAATCTAAAGAATAACTAAAATAATTCCACATTAGCAGAAAACTTGCTATATCATAACGTTTTCTACATTCCGTAAAAAGTTCTGCGACGCTTTTACTTTATCGTTCATTTCAAGACATAAATTAATTACCATGTGCATCTAAATATGTCTTCGAAAGGATCTCAAAATCTTATTTACTTAGTATTAAATTTTTTTTGATTTAAGGTTTATACATATTTATTATTGCTTTAAGTTTATTTGTCCACACCTGTGGAGTAACGGATAGCGTGTCTGATCGCGAAACCAGGTGGCCCGTGTTCGATTCCCGGTCGGGGAAAGTTACCTGGTTCAGGTTTTTCCGGGGTTTTTCCTCAACCCAATATGAGCAAATGTTGGATAACTTTCGGTGCTGGACCCTGACTTATTTCACTGGCATTATCACATCTCATTCAGACGCTAAATAACCTAAGATGTTAATAAAGCGTCGTAAAATAACCAACTAAAATAAAAAAATAGTCAACACTTGTGGAGTAACGGTTAGTGTGTCTGGTCGCGAAACCAGGTCGCCCGTGTTCGATTCCCGGTCTGGGCAAGTTACCTAGTGGAGGATTTTCCGAGGTTTTCCCTCAACCCAATATGAGCAAATGCTAGGTAACTTTCGGTACTGGACCCCTGACTCATTTCACCGGCATTATCGCCATCTCATTCAGACGCTAAATAACCTAAGACGTTGATAAAGCGTCGTAAAATAACCTACTAAAATAAAAAAGTCAACACCTGTGAAGTAACGGTTAGCGTGTCTGGTTGCGAAACCAGGTGGGCTGGGTTCGATTCCCGGTCGGGGCAAATTACCTGGTTGAGGTTTTTTCCGAGGTTTTCCCTCAAACCAATATGAGCAAATGCTGGGTAAATTTCGGTGCTGGACCCCTGACTCATTTCACCGGCATTATCACCTTCGTCTCATTCAGACGCTAAATAACCTAAGATGTTGATAAAGAGTCATAAAATAACCTACTAAAATAAATAAAAAAAGTTAACAAGTTAAGTTTGAAGTTAATGGAAGATTTAAACTTCTTTTCAAAACTTACGCTTTTCATAAAAAATTCCTTTTCTGCATTTAACAGAAAAAAAAAGTAAGCCCACAAAATTCGCTTATAAATTCTGTATAAGTATACTGTATGTATGTAACGTAAGAAAAAATATATTCGTAAATTGGTTAATTTTTGAAGATACGATGGAAAGGTATGTTATAAAATTCCTCGGCCTCATATAATTTAATTCAGTGGCATTCAATTCAATCTATGGTACGCGTACCCCTGGGATCGTCTCAAGGATTACGGATTCTACTGATAACGTATGTAAAAATGCCGACATATTTATTTTATTATACTTGTTGATAATTATTGCATTATATTATAGTTTCTTTTGCAATATCAACTCTCGTTTGCCTTGATTGAATGCCATTTTACGTAAATCATTAGGCCTACTATTATTGCGTCAATAACTATTGTAGGTTGGCAGTTAAAATGTCCATTGCAAAATGTCCATAAGCTATAACGTCCATATGAAATGTCCACAACGAAAATGTCCACCAACAATTATATGTTCAAAATACATAAATGTCCAGAAATTACATTCATTCTATTAAAATTTGCCAAATACAGATGCCCGTCTCCAAGGGCAACTGAATATAAAAAAACAAATGAAAACAATAAGAACTTAACTTGCGTACAAATTGAGCTATGTGATTAAGGTATACATATTAGACTATAGCCCAAACATTACATGCACCTATCATAATAATCATCTTCACGAATTAAACCTATTTAGGCCTGTTTCGGCCCCATCTAACAGTCGTTTAAGTGGTCCGCCTGATATTCGTGAGGGATATGGTGACGATCGCGGCGGTATAGCTGAGTCACAACTGTAGATCTAGAGGAAATGCTACAGAAAATGCCTCTCCAGAGGCTAAATCTGGCAATCCCACTACTGAACTACCTTGGATAAGACTATCAACCTATCTTAGGAAAATATACATTACATTAAAGCCCCGAAACAGTAACATGCACTTTAACGTAGTTCCTAAAAAAAATTACCTAATGGACAAATTCATTTTGTAGAGTAAAATAGCCTACATAATCGACGAGCAAGTATTGGGCCATATTGGCCCATTACGATAGTCATTTCCTTTTAGGTCTTCCAGGAAGTGACGACCTCTTGATGTGTAATGTATAGATAAACAGAGCGCGAATTTTGATAACCTAAAAAACCCTAAAAATGACCTATAAAATGATTAAAAATATAAAAAATGACCTAAAATGCTGAAAAAATTATCTGAAAATGAACAATCCCAAATATGCTTTGTAAAAATCCTACCTTAAGAACGTGCTTACGCCAGTGTTGCCAGACTGCCTGTTTTGGTATTTCTATATAAAGGCACAGTCTACTCTAGTATATACAGTTGCGAAGCTCAATACGTAGTAAATATGCATACATATAGTTGATAATCACTTGGATCACTACTATCGTCTCATTAGACAATGCAAAATAGTACCTGCACAGTCTATGGTTTCTAGTACCCTCATAAATTCAAACTTCGTGACTGTATATACTAGACTGTGACAAAAGTATAAAAAATTTCCCACACGAATACAACTTTTCCCACAACCTACAGTATGAGCTACAATTAATTAATTAGGATATAATTAAATGTTTAACTACAATAAAATAGAAGGATAAATGAATCACTCGTCAAAGCTCCTTCATATCATAGCATGGTATACCTCAATGGCGGAGATTAAAATGGACGTTGGTTTTTTTTTTATTTTAGTAGGTTATTTTACGACGCTTTATCAACATCTTAGGTTATTTAGCGTCTGAATGAGATGAAAGTGATAATGCCGGTGAAATGAGTCCGGGGTCCAACACCGAAAGTTACCCAGCATTTGCTCATATTGGGTTGAGGGAAAACCCGGAAAAAACCTCAACCAGATAACTTACCCCGACCGGTAATCGAACCCGGGCCACCTGGTTTCGCGGCTAGACGTGCTAACCGTTACTCCACAGGTGTGGACTGGACGTTGGTGATTTAAAAGGAGCTGTTCAATTTCTTTGTACAACTGTCGAGATCTTCATCTCCCATTTTATTTCTCTTCTTTCTATTGACATCACTTACTATCGAGAAAATCCCTTCAGATTCCGCATTTGAATGGGGTAGTGTCAGTACTAATTTTTGCGTGTTTTCCTACATTGGGAAATTTTAGTTCGTCATTGAAGACTTTAGCATAAATGAGTAAAAGTTACCTTAAAATTTAAAAACTTTACATTTCTGTAACCAGCAGCTCGTATCCAGGATTTATATATTTACAGGCGTTGCAAAGATTATTTCTGTAAATATTGCACAAAGATTCATTTTGTTTAAGTTGTTCCTTTTTCTTTTTGTGAAGGCAATATTAAGAGTTACAAGGACATACAAATATTATTCTTAGTCCAACTATTACGCAGTTATTTGCACTCGTAGTAATATTTGCATTGTGTGCAAAGTTTTTCCTTCGCGCTGGACGCTTGCCTCTCCCATGTCAGGTCAGGTAACCATGGTAACATTTGGAGTGCTCGCGACTTGCTATATGTGTACTGTGCTAGTCTGACAAGGCTGGTCTATGTAATCTTGAAAAAACAAAACAACTCTCTGAACCAACATAAAATTATGTCGACATTTGCTCGGCTGAGATGTGACAGTTATGATAATGGTGCTTGTTAACATGCCCGAACGAAGCTTAAGTCGAAACTAAGAACTCCTTTTAACCTTTCAGATACGAAATTAACTTTATTATAAAATATTTCATAAAAAAACATTATTTGTATCGACTATGGTTTTTTAAAACGGTGCACCCGTTCAATTAGGATTTTCAAATTTTAAATATGTCGTCTTTTTTAAAATAAATTAATACGTATTTATGTACATACATAGCTATTATTAATCAGTTACTCTTTTTAGTACTTTGATTTTTATTGCATTTGTAAATTTAATATATATATGGCAATTGTTTCTTTAATATTGCAGTATATATATATATATATATATTTTTTAAATGGAAATTACGGGAAAACGGCTGAACTGATTTCAATGAGTGACCCCTCATTTTGAAGCTTGGCATCCAAGAATTTTCAGAAAAATAGTAACTTTCAGTGAAGCGTTAGTTTTCCTACACAATTTTCCTATTTTCCAAAATCCATCTTTCGTCAGTTTTGAGAACTAATTGCATTTCAGAATAAAACAAAACATACACTACAGTAAATAGGCTATTACACGAAGGCCATGACCTGCAGAATTGCTGACATATTTAGAGTTCAAATTCAATTGATTATTACAAACTTCAAGACTTACTAAAAATAATTTACAGGTCTGATTCAGCGGTGTGTAATTTTCTGAGTACAGCTGTGTATTGGATATTAAAATCTACAAAACTTGAGGTGGTTTGATGACATTATTACCATTAGAAATGAAATATTATTATAGTGGTATTGCCATGATATAAAAAAACTACAAATCTTGTGTAAGATAATATTATTAAAAATCAAATATTTTTATAGTTATTAATCAAGTGGGGTTTGGTCTTTTTCATATATTTATGGTGTTGTGATGTAGATACTTATATGCGTGATTCTTTTCAGTATTGGCTCGAGAGAACGCTAAAATTACAGTTCCTAAGGAAAGACCAAAAGGTATTACTTACTAATAAAATAAGAAGCCTACAAATTCTGTTCTCCCGATCATTTCGGCAAGATCTCTTAGCAGGATAAAATGATTTTACCCTCTAATTTCAAGCTCTAAATGCAGCAGCTATACCAAGATGCTATGTCTATTGTTCGAAAGCATAGCAAACCTGACTTTTTTTTAACTTCCACTTACAATCCACATTGACCTGAAATATCTATTGCTTCACTCCCACATGAAAAATCCACTGATCGTCCTGACATTGTTACTTGCGTTTTCACGTTGAAACTTCAAAAACTGAAGGTGGATGTATATGTTCAAGGAAAAGTACTTGGCATAAAAAAAATCATTCAGAGGGAGTACGTTTCATTATTATGTAAGCAAGTAACTTTCAAAATATCTGGTATTTTTCACTGAAAATTAATCTGACAAATTTTTATTTGAACGTCTAATGAACTTAGTTTGCAGTATTTGCTGCACAAGTCATTAGTTAATTGTAAATATAATTGTAATTGTATTCTTAATATTATAGTTGTAATCGCTTGGTAGAGGAGAAGAGAAGGCCTGATGGCCTTATCTCTACCAGCTTAAATAAATAAATAAATAAATAAATAATAAATAAATAAATAAATAAATAAATAACGGTGGGCACTGCTTGCCACCTAGCGGTAATAGTAATATGCGTTACAAGAGCGGTATGTTGAAGTTTTCATGGTCGAGGAAAAGATTGAAAAAGCGAAACGTAGTTGAGCTTTTTTAATTTCCGAGAACATGAAAACAAACATACCGCTCGTGTATCGTACATTATTTTGTGCGAAGATCGTTTATTCCATACCTGAAAGACGAATTTCTAATTAGTTGCAATGAAATCTCCATGTTGGTTTCTGTTTAATGACGGCAACTTCGGAAATCCAAAATATCTTTCTTCAACATTGTTGCTATAAAATGTTTTCTGTGTTTACTATACTCCAGCAGGCCGTGGTATAAGTCTGTCTTTTTTTTTCCCAGTCTATAAATGCGAACTTAAAACAAACGGTAAGGTTATGTAATGATTTATTTTTCATTTTAATATTTTAACAATATTATTTATATAACATATTGCAGTAATAACATCGGGATCTGGAATCTTGTTGATTTTTTCACGGCTTCCTTAATGTTACTTGTATCAGGAATGCAATAAGTTTCGTGGAGTAGTAGACTTTACTTAATTTTTGCAAATATTTAAAGACAATAATTAACATTGCAATTTAGGTGAAATTGCAGTGGTAAGTTTCCAATTTATAATTATTACTATGTTAAACGTCTCTAAAAATATGTTAAAAGCCTAAAGCAGTAAAATGAATGTCTCGCTTAAGCGGTAAGAAGAGGGAAATTGTTGTGTGTTACGTTGGGAATACTGAATGTAGTATTTCACACTTACCGCGTATTGTTTCTGTGCAAACCAGCAAATACGCACGATCTCGCACAAAATAACTTTGATTGAGCAGGCAGTATAAGCAGCCATAGGATGTGATCCAGCAGGCAGTGATTACGTAGTACAAGATTTCGATGATCACCGCTAGAAGCACTGATTTAAAGCATTGTTGCCTTTACTTATCGAATGCTTTAGTATTGCAACTAGATTGTGACTATAAATTAAGACTTTGTAATACTATTAAGATTTGTGTGATATGTTACATATAATTGTGAAGCGATGTGCGAATACCATGGGAATGTAAATAAATACAATACAACCTTAACAAGATAATTAGACGCAATTGATAATGCTTTGAATAATGGAAAAACACATTCGTACATTGAAGACTGATGGGAAGCGTCATTGCGTCTATGGATTGTTTACTCACAATGCTTTACGAATCTAGTGAACACGATCCTCGATGCTGCTTCAACGCACACGCACATGCGTTATGCTGCTGCTGCTTAAGATTGTATTCCCAACTATTAACTCGGGTACGCCCACTGACACACATTCTACTCGCAGCGAGATTAACAAAATTTCTGCTTCGCGCACGAATTTAAGAACCTCAGAATAAATTGCTAAGATTGCCAGAAAATCATGCAGAACCTTAAATTACGGAAAATTGAAGAAATTATAATAATTTTTAAATATAATTTAAAAAATGGGAAGAGAAAACAAAGTTATAAACACAATAGATTAAGGAGGACTAAAACGAGTAATTGTTAAGAAATAATTAAGATAAATAGTACATAGTATAGAGCAGCCGTGGCGAAAATGTGACTCACGAGCACATTGTGGCTCGCAATGATAGCTGTGCATTTCTCTTGCTTCCTACCTCCCACAACCCCCACCCTCTCACTCACTGGAGTCAAACTCCGTTCCATTTGTATTTGTCTCTGACCTGCGAGTGGCGTATCGTCGCAATGTCTCTCGAAGTCATGTACCTCTACAAAAACGAAAGTTTCAAGTAGGATGGGAGGACGCATTTTTTTGTTGCCAATATAATGAGAATATTAAATGTATGATTTGTTCACAAGTATTATGAGGAAAACGGTTGTATAACATAAAACGGTATTATACTACATTTTACTGATGAAACATTAAAAGGTTAAGTGTTGATGTTGTTGTTATTATTATTATTATTTTATTATTATTATTATTATTATTATTATTATCATAATCATCATCTTTCTCTGTACAGCAGATGTACGAATAATGCGGTTAGATCTTCAATTTAAACTCACAGATCTACAATGTGATGTTAAATTAAAGCTAGATGTAAGGACTTTACAAATGTTGAACTTTTCAAATCTTTGCCAAAAAATAAATATCCGAAGCTTGGTCTTTCGCTTTCTCTTTTGAAGCCACGTTCGCTACAACTTACGTTTGTGAAAGTTATTTTCAACAATGAAAACGGTAAAAACCAAATTTAGATCACGACTGACGGACAAATACCTTCGTGATCAACTAAGACTGACAGTAAATGACATAAATGGCATTCCTGATTTTGAAACTCTGTCACAGAGACATTCTGAAGACAGTTAATTTTAGATTGTGATAATGTGTCCTATGTTTTCTTGTTCATTCTTTCTTCGTTACACGTACTAAACATTAGTTTCTAGCCTTGTACTGTATAAAATTATATTTAAGTGCTTGACGTAAGAAAAATGAAAATCCGTTAATAAGTCAGACAGTTGCTTCACTTCACCTTCGGGTGTCCGCCTCCCTCCATAGGTGCTATGCACGTTGCAGGTTACACAATGGCTCGGCGCACGTTCACATTTTCGCCACGGCTGCTGTAGAGTGTATAGCAAGCTTAATAGTAGATAGGAGTAGGTGTAGTTAGATGAGTAGGTCCACCTGGAAAGCAGAAATGTAACAAGACCACCATTAATGGATGATGTACAAAATTGTGTGTAACTTGATGACTGTAAATAAACGTGCGATTAATTCTGCGTCAACGTGTGACCCAATAGAGTCTGTCTTGAGTAGAGGATACGATGGAGTTGTATCCCAGTTTCTGAATCTGCGATGAAATGGTTATGAACTGTGAAAAAGTGGTGGAATAATAAAAAGAGAGGTACATCAGGAGAACCTACTTTCCCTCGTTAAGGATTCCTGCTTGAAAAGTTTCTGAGTTCTGTGAGACACTGAAAAAAATACGTGATTAAAAATGATGTGGCCTTTGTATAAAAGTCTAGAGGAGGCTAATTTTTGCAAGTACAGTTGTAAAAAAAAATAGTGGCTGCACTCGTGAACAGCGAATATTTTCAAAGTCCACTTCGGGTTACGACGATGTTACACGATGCATGTGCTTGTAGAATCAGTTCCGGAACTATGGAATTATCCCATATCTTAGTCTTGTAAATCAGCGGTGGAGTGCTCGCTTAATGATGCGAAGGTTTTGAGTTCGGGCCTTGTTCAAGTTTTCATTTTATATTTTTAAGCGTTCTTTAGCGATATACATAATATTCAAATTATAATTTGTATTGTTATCGTCCTTTAGTAATGTAAATAATATTCACGTTATTTATATTGTTTTCGTTCTTCAGCGATATAAAAAATATTAAATTTAGTTATATTGTTATTGCTCTTTCGCGATATAAATAATCTGATTTTATGTAAGTAATTATTATAATATAAATAACATTTTTTTGTTAAATAGGTTATTTTATTTAAATAATTAATTATATATTATATAATATAATAATTAAAAAACAGATATTTATCATTTATATTCTGTTGTTATTTAGTGATATTATATAAATAAGTTATTTATATTGTTATCGTTCTTTACTGATATAAATAAAATAAATTTAATATTAGGTTTGGAACAATGCATAATAATGGTGTTAATTTTTATTTTTATATTACTACATTATACTATTATACTATCTTGAACCACAATAAAATGAAAGGAGTGACGAGGAATTGAACCTGAGATGTTGACATCTAAATTCCGATGTTCTTCCTACTGAACTAAGAGGGCACAAGTACAGAAACATTTGCGGAAAAATTGGCCCAATTCCCCTCCAAGAATTTTCTGATGATTTGTAGAAGCTAGTCCAGGATGCGGGGGCAAAGGCTAATTGGGATTTCCCGGTCTCTGAACGGGTCAAAAATCCTGATAGAACTAACATTTAACCTTTGTGGTGAATATCGATGAAGTCCAGAGGTCCCAATTAGTCAAATCCACTCTCCTCATCTCCACGCTTGGGCCCCCTGGGATCTAATAAGATTCGAAAGAGACAGTGGTGTGCGGAAAGCAACGAGAAGTTACCGCGTTTATCCTTCTCAAGAAAAACAGCAAACATGAGCAGTGGATCGGGTCCCGGCATAGCTCAGTTGGTTAGAGAGCACTCAGCGCGCACAGCTGAGAGGTCCTGGGTTCGATTCCAGGTGCCGGTACGAATTTTTCTCGTACTTAATGGTATAAAAACAAACTGACTAGTCATACTAGTCGTGTAAAATGTAATGAGGTGGGCGAGACCTCATTCATATTCGATACATATATGATGTTAACAGTTTTAAGAAACTGTTGTTGAATATGGCCATAAAGTCATTTAATATGCGCTCCTGTACATATATGCCGTGTATCGTCTTAAATGCAGGCAGTAAGGCCGTAACATGATACTACGAGAGGAGTTCGGCCGGCGTCGTGGATCGGGTCCCGGCATAGCTCAGTTGGTTAGAGAGCACTCAGCGCGCACAGCTGAGAGGTCCTGGGTTCGATTCCCGGTGCCGGTACGAATTTTTCTCGTACTTAATGGTATAAAAAGAAACTGACTAGTCATACTAGTCGTGTAAAATGTAATGAGGTGGGCGAGACCTCATTCATATTCGATACATATATGAGCAAAGGAAGCTTTTAAAAGAAAAAGGAGCATTTTCTGCGAACCTCTGGAAAAAGAACTAAGGAAGAGACTAGTGAAGTGCTTTGTGTGGAGTGTGGCATTGTTTGGGAAAGAAACATGGGCATTACGACGAAATCAAGAGAAACGAATAGAAGCATTTGAAATGTGGATGTGGAGAAGAACGGAGCGTGTGAAGTGGACAGACAGAATAAGAAATGACGTTATTGGAAAAAGTGGGTGAAAAAAGAATGATGCTGAAACTGGTTAGAAAGAAAAAAGGAATTGATTGGGTCACTGGTTGAGAAGAATAATGGACGACATTGATATATGGATTATATGCGGAGACTAAGAGGAAGGCAGAAAATAGGAAAGATTGGATAATGTTGATTTGCAATGAAAGACCTGCCCATTGACAGAACACTTATGTATATCCAGGATGCTTGGAATGTTGTCTGAGAACAGTCGATATTTGCAAAGACTAGTCGATTCCATGCCCACTCGACTGCAAGATGTGATCGAGATATGGGGAAGATAGACTAAATATTGAATTGTGGTTCTTTGTTTTGTTTTTTGAACTCTTAATTGTTTGAATGTTCTAAGGCAGACGCTAGTAAGTTTGCTTTGTTTATGCCACGAAAGATATCTGTTGAGAATAAAATCTTTTTTTCTTTCCATTTGCAGCCATAATAAATAATGAGTCATAGCATAATACATTCATGAACCTGATGTTAATTACTAAAATAATCATAAAAGAGACAGGAGCAATTATGTATATTTTCTCTCTCTCTCTCTCTCATAAAAACAAAACAAAAAAGGACATAAAAATCACTCGGTTTTGTTCGAACGCAGGACCTCACGAATACCAGGCCGGAACGCTACCATTACGCTATAAAGCAACACAGAGAATATTTTAGTTATAACTGTAAATCAGACAACGTGGTTCAACAACATGCAACATCGCCTGTCTCCGAATTTTAGCGAAGATGCCCGAAGGGAACTTGCTTCTAGAGAGCGGCCACTTTTTCTTTTGACAATTGCACATGGTCATGAAGAAGAAGAAGAAGAAGCTACTAGAGTTCCGAGAATAATAGACCTGTAACTGATTACGTATTTCGATTGCAATTAAGAGAGGGCATTATCAGACTTCTTAATGTCTTCATTTTAATACCCATAATAAATTGCTTTTTTAATTGTTAAGATAACTTTCGAAATCCTGAAAGTTTGTCAAAATAATGCTTAGGAGAAATGGACTATATTTCATTAAATAAAACTCTGTTCAAAGTCACAATAATTAATAGCTTCAAATCGTTTATTTTGGCTGCTTGACAACATATTTCGAAATGTAAGAAATAAACTGTGCAAACTACTCCTATAGTCAGTCCACTTTTTCGTGAATTGGTCTTGATCATTGTTCGTAGGGAAGGCTCTGTAAATGTCTTCGTAATTAATGATTGAAGAAAAATTGGTGGCCACACTTGATGTTAATCGCTTCTTACATAAACATCATTCTTTTGTGAATAAAATTATGTTGGTTCTTTGTAAATCTTAATTTTTACAGACTAAGCTATTTCAAAAGTGTTAAGTTTTTTAGTACAAAGTATATGATTATGTCTCGTGACCAGAATATTGTACGAAATGGAAATATAAAAATTGGAGATTTATGCTTCGAAGAGGTGGAAAAATTCAAATATCTTGGAGCAACAGTAACAAATATAAATGACATTCGGGAGGAAATTAAACGCAGAATAAATATGGGAAATGCGTGTTATTATTCGGTTGAGAAGCTCTTATCATCCAGTCTGCTGTCCAAAAATCTGAAAGTTAGAATTTATAAAACAGTTATATTACCGCTTCTTCTGTATGGTTGTGAAACTTGGACTCTCACTCTGAGAGAGGAACATAGGTTCAAGGTGTTTGAGAATAAGGTGCTTAGGAAAATATTTGGGGCTAACGGGATGAAGTTACAGGAGAATGGAGAAAGTTACACAACACAGAATTGCACGCATTGTATTCTTCACCTGACATAATTAGGAACATTAAATCCAGACGTTTGAGATGGGCAGGGCATGTACCACGTATGGGCGAATCCAGAAATGCATAAAGTGTGTTAGTTGGGAGACCGGAGGGGAAAAGACCTTTGGGGAGGCCGAGACGTAGATGGGAGGATAATATTAAAATGGATTTGAGGGAGGTGGGGTATGATGATAGAGACTGGATTAATCTTGCACAGGATAGGGACCGATGGCGGGCTTATGTGAGGGCGGCAATGAACCTTCTGGTTCCTTAAAAGCCATTTGTAAGTGAGTAAGTTAAGTTTTTTAGTAACTCATGTACAGCTGTCAAAAGAAAAAGTGGCCGCTCTCTAGACAGAAAGTTCTCTTCGGGCATCTCCGCTAAAATTCGGAGACAGACGATGTTACATGTTGTTGGAACACGATGTCTGCTATATAGTTATAATTAAGGTATTCTACGTGTTACACTTGTAGAGTAATAGAACTTAAACCGAGAAGGATTCAATCCGGAATCGGAACTAGAATCTGGTGTGGCTTGGTGGATAAAGCGTCGGCACGTAGAGGTGGAAAGCCGGGTTCGATTCCCGGTGCCGGAGAGAATTTTTCTCCGTTCTACCCATTCTTCATCTGTCTTTTCCTCTTCAATTTTCCAGTTCTCTCTCTCTCTCTCTTTCTCTCTCTACAGCTACTGGTTTTCTCATTCATTTCCTTCCTTTCCTTCTGTCACCTGTTTTTTCTTCCACCTGTCTCCCGTGGTAACAAGATGCCATGCTCTGATAATGTTTGTTGGGCTACAGCTCTACCCTTATAAATTAGAATATATAAATTTCACTTAAGATAAGAATACATACTACAAATATACTACAAATTAAAATGCATAATTCTGATTGTTCCGATATAAATTGCAATTATTGTTCCGATATAAATTGCAATTATTGTTCCGATATAAATTGCAATTATTGTTCATATAAATTGCAATTATTGTTCCGATATAAATTGCAATTATTGTTCCGATATAAATTGCAATTATTGTTCCGATATAAATTGCAATTATTGTTCCGATATAAATTGCAATTATTGTTCCGATATAAATTGCAATTATTGTTCCGATATAAATTGCAATTATTGTTCCGATATAAATTGCAATTATTGTTCCGATATAAATTGCAATTATTGTTCCGATATAAATTGCAATTATTGTTCCGATATAAATTGCAATTATTGTTCCGATATAAATTGCAATTATTGTTCCGATATAAATTGCAATTATTGTTCATATAAATTGCAATTATTGTTCCGATATAAATTGCAATTATTGTTCATATAAATTGCAATTATTGTTCCGATATAAATTGCAATTATTGTTCCGATATAAATTGCAATTATTGTTCCGATATAAATTGCAATTATTGTTCCGATATAAATTGCAATTATTGTTCAGTTATTAATGAAGTTAATGAGGTTAAATACTTAGGTATAATTATTCATAATCATTTAAAATGGAATAATCATGTTCATTATATTCGTAAAAAATTACGTAAAACATTGTTACTTTGTTGTTCTAAGAAATATTTTGTCAAGTAACTGTTTACGTATAATTTATTTAGCATTATTTCAATCTATATTTATGTATGGTATCATAGATTGGGGTGGAACTTATAAATCCAACCTTTGTCCGTTAATTTTACTACAGAAAAAAGTATTAAAAATTTCTTTAAAAAAGCAGAAATATTACCCAACTGAATTGTTGTTTAAACACTTCAAAATTTTCAATATTAAACAAATGTATTATTTTATTTTATTAAAATATTTTCATAGAAATTTTAATAACTTTGAAAGGTATATACATAAATATAGAACTAAAAATATGAATTCTCTGAGTTTGTCTGAATCAAAATGTAAAACCAATGCAGCTTTTGATCATAGCATGAGTCAAGGTCCAGATTATTAAACAAATTTTATTCCAATATTATTTTAACCACGAATCTTCTCCAAATTGATAAAAAAATAAAAAAATTGTATTGGATTTACAGTTTGGGTTTAAATATATTAATAAATATTAAATAATATTAAACATATTATATATACATATTATATATTATTAATAATATATAAATAATAATATTAAATAATATTAATATTAAATATTTGTTTAATATTAAACAAATGTATTATTTTATTTTATTAAAATATTTTCATAGAAATTTTAATAACTTTGAAAGGTATATACATAAATATAGAACTAAAAATATTAATTCTCTGCGTTTGTCTGAACCAAAATATAAAACCAATGCAGCTTTTATCATAGCATGAGTCAAGGTCCTAGATTATTAAACAAATTTTATTCCAATATTATTTTAACCACGAATCTTCTCCAAATTAATAAAAAAATTTATTGGATTTACAGTTTGGGTTTAAATATATTAAAATTTTTAATCTTTTCAAATAATTTTATTTTTGTCTGTAAATAATATTAAAGGGCTATTTATCTTTCATTGTTTTTATTTAAAAGTTACTAAATAAAATAAAAAAATATTAAAAAATTAAAATTAAATATTTATTTAATATTAAACAAATGTAGTGATTTTATTTTATTAAAATATTTTCAAAAATTTAAATATTTCTACTTTGAAAGGTAAAATTGCCATATACAATCAATCATTCTGAATAGTGGTATAAAATATAACTAATTAGTTTCGTATCCAAGTGCAAAAGAAAGGCCAAAATGTAAACTTTTTCCAATGCAGCTTTTTCTTAGCATGAGTCAAGGTCCTAGATTATTAAACCAATTTTTTCCATATATTATTTTACTAAAGCAAAATTTAGTTAAATATTTCAAAATTAATAAAAAAAAAATAAAAAACATTTTTTTTGCATTTTTTTCAATGTATTTTTTCTCGTTTCTGGATTTAAACACGTATTCTAATCTGTATTCACTCTGCAGAAAACACTGTAAAAATTTTATTTTTGATTCAGTAGTTTCAGAAAAAATGCCCCGTTTGAAAAATGTCTTACTCATTCAAAAAACAGAAGGATATATGTTCATCCTTCAAATTGTTATTTAAAGATTTACTTGAAATCATTTCAAACTTATATTGTTTTAAAATAAAATAAAACAAAAATAAAAATACAATTTTTGACTACAATCACTATTTCCATTAACGGAGGTTGGAAGTGTCAGAATGAAATTAGTAAAAAAAATGTTGCACAGATTGCAAGTTACGTGTAATCTTCGAGTTTGTACATTAACTCGAACTCCCATATTGCGGAAAGATTCACATGTTTCAGTGTTCGGCGTCTAGTTTTTGGAATTCTATTTTTTATCTTTCTGTAAAGCAAATATTGGAATGGCTTTATCTGATTTAGCGTCGCACCATTTTCTGTTGGCAGCTCAGTCTGGCTGGCATGACAAGACTGAAGATACCAGCATGCAGCAATCGCGGGTTACTTGCCTTCCTCCCAGTCATATTCTTCTTGCAGCTCGGTAAGTACAAATTCTATCAAGTGAACTTAGGTTGTAATTCAACGTGTGTGATTTAATTGATATCAATATAAGTTGGACTTCAGAAGAAGTGAAATTTCAAAACTGCGATGAAACTACACAATGCAAAGCAAGCTTTCAAGTATAACTCCCTGTAAGTTGATTTGAATAATTTCGAAGGAAAAATTGTTCCGGGGCCGGGCATCGAACCCGGGAACTTTTGGTTACCAACGCTCTACCAACTGAGTTACCCGGGAACTCTACCAGACACCGATCAAATTTTTTCCCCCTATATCCACAGACACTCAGTGGGCTGACAACCGTCAAGCAACCAACATTGAGTGCACACTAACTCTGTGTGACTTAAATTGTGGTTTTCTGTTAACGAACAGTGACGTGTATTATGCAAATCAAGCTTTCGATGCCCGGCCCCGGAACAATTTTTCCTTCGAAATTATTCAAATCAACTTTACAGGGAGTTATACTTGAAAGTTTGATTTGCATAATACACGTCACTGTTCGTTAACAGAAAACCGCAATTTACAGTAAGTCACACAGAGTTAGTGTGCACTCAATGTTGGTTGCTTGACGGTTGTCAGCCCACTTTGAGGTCTGTGGATGTAGAAGGAAAAATTGGATCGATGTTGGGTAGAGTTCCTGGGTAGCTCAGTTGGTAGAGCGTTGGTACGTTTAACCAAAAGGTCCCGGGTTCGATGCCCGACCACGGAACAATTTTTCCTTCGAAATTATTAAACTAAACAATGTTCAAAATGTTCCCAATTGTGGTTTTGTTTAGTAAACTGTCCGAAGATGGGTCTTAACCTCAGAAGTAATACCTCTTATGAGGCAACTAGGCCAGGAGGTGAGGTAGGATGGTCAGTTGCTTTCCTCCTCCATTGGATTAGCTACATATTACACCAATCGGACTTCGTATGTTATTAATTATGAACTTTTAATTTCTTCAGAATTAACCATTTTTATTAAACATTAAGTTAATATTACAGGTATTGTATCTGCTATGTCTCCTTCTTAAGTTAATATATTATAGCTACTTTATCGACTATGTCTACCACAGTCTAGTATATAGTCACGAAGCTCAATACGTAGGCAATATGCATCCATAGATAGTTTCTATCCACTAGAATCGCTACTATCCCTCATCACAGACAATGCGAAATAGTACCAGTACAGTCTATTGTTTCTAGTACTCTCAACAACTCAAGCTACTGTCTTCTATATTTACAGGATTGTTCCGTTTATTACGCTATATTTCGCCGTCCTATAAAAGTGTGGATAAGAACCTGAAATTATCCTGAGAATATATTTTAAAATTTTTTTCGTAAAGTCTTCGTTGTCCAGCTTTAGGCCCAGTTGATCTGATTGCAGCTTCAAGAAAACTAATCCTATCTGATTACGTAGTCTAGCGTTTCACATTTGTTTTTTGTGTTTGTTATTTAGCATTAATTTTGAAATGTGTACCCCTCAGTCTTTTGTTTCCTATTATCTGTCGGAGTATATCTGGTTCCGTTTCAATGTAGTCTACAATCTTCTTTTCGAATATAAAATTTTCCCCCATGGAATTTAAAATTATTTTCTCCTTGTTTAGTTTATTACATCAATTGGTTTGTTAATACTTTGGTAGGTTTGTTAGTAGGTCACATAGTTTGCAATTTTCTTAGTCTAGCTGGACAAAATTAATAACTTCTCTCCTATTCAACACATTTTCATTAAACTTAATGCAGAATTTTAAGCAAGCATATTTGATTTGTGTGCAAACTTTGATTACGTTTGTGTAAGGGAACTACCCTTTTATAGGGGATGAATTTACACAAAATTAATAACTTCTTTTCTATCTAACATATTTTCATGACAATTTATACAAAAATTTAAGGTAGCATATTTGATTTGTGTACAAACTTTGATTACCTTTTTGTACGGGGAACTACTCCTTTATAGGGGGTGAACTTAAACAAAATTAATAACATTTCTATCTAAAATATTTTTATGAAGCTTTATGCAGACATATATTCATAAAAATATATAGTGAAATCAACAAGTCGAAAAATGAATTTTTCCAGCTAGATTGAGAAAATAGGACACTGTGCGTCGGTAAGTTTGTTAGTATATTTGTAGGTTTGTTCATACGTCTGTTGATTTAGCCTATTAGGTGCGCCTACTGTTACTAGGAATAATAACTAGAATAATATGATAATAAATGGTTGCAAAATTTGTTTTGTCCTTTATATGTGCAGAAATTTGATCGGAACAAATGTAACTTTTTAAAATTCCTTTTCAGAACGAAAAGTTAAATTTGTTCGGGTCAAATTTCTGCACATTTAAAGAACAAGACTAAAATTATTTCAATCATTTATTACCAGAATTCACTGCTATCTTAAATTGAAAGAGCATATTGGGAATTAAATCATTAGCTTTCCCAAAACAAGCTACGAAATGTTCAATATAAAACAATTTTTATCTCTGAAAGGATAAAAAACGACCAAAATTGTATTCAAATATTTTGTTTCAAATATCTCAAAGAATAACCCCCTGAAATTAATGGCATTACTTATGATTCATTTTGCATGTCAGTTTACCTGTATCTCCAATATCCGAATAAATGAAATAGACTTACTTCTGTTATTTTGTATACGTTAGAAAAAAATAGCTTTAGTTATGTTACAAAGACGGGAAGATGTTCACTGTAAGAAGACGGCTATTTAGACTTACCCAATGATATTTTCTAAACTCCGAATTGAAGGTCTTTCGCAGCTGTTTGAATTATATTTGCAGCCCTTCTAAACAATTACCCATATACGAACGTAGAGTAGGCCTACTTGTTTCGAAAATAACGACCTGAAAACTTTGCGCACGAACAAAACCTAAAGGTAATTGTGCCTCTGCAATACATCTTTATGCACTGCAACTGGTTCTCGTTCATTCTGCATAAACAGGTCCTTCATTTGAATTGGAGATTTCCAGTTTCAATCATTCGTTGCAGTACGGTATAGAGTTCTTTTGTCAAATTTAAAACTTTGTATTGCTGATTCAAGTGTGTTCTCAAAGTGAATTCAAATGCACTATAGCAGAGTTCACCGTTGTGTAGTAACGGTTAGTACGTCTGACCATGAAACAAGCGAGCCTGGGTTCAAATCCCGGTTGGGACAATTTACCTGGTTGAGTTTTTTTCCGGGGTTTCTCCACAACCAATTGAAGCAGAATTTGGAAGATAACTTTCGGCGTTGGACCTCGGACTCATTTCGCCATCATTAATTCACATATCATCCATGCAATAGCCCGGGTTAAGTTCACGGTGCGGCGTGCTGTACTTGTACAAGAGCGTGGCCGTTCAGCTACCCAATCATTCACAGAATTTATTTAGTATTTATTTATTTAACCTGATAGAGATAAGGCCGTCAGGCCTTCTCTGCCCCTCTACCAGGGGATTACAACTATAACATGAAGAATAAAATTACAATTAATATTAAATTTAAAATTACAATTACAATAAAAATTGAAGTACGACATGATTACCTGATTAATGAAACCTAGACATTTTATCATAGAAGTTAAGAACAAAGAATATTTTTGTATTTACTGAATTACAAATTAAACCTAGAGTAGGCCTAACAAAATTCTGTAGTGATGAAAATGCCGGATATTGAAATATTTTGCGATATATTAAGAGAACTATTTACAAGAAACCATGTCTGAACGAGTCTCAATTACTGACCAAGTGCCTAGTAAGTTTGCGTTTGAATTCAATTTTATTTCGACAGTCCCTGATGCTAGCAGATAACGAATTCGAGTCTTGGCAGGGCTAAAAGAGGATGAGTAAGGAGGTGCGATGGGATGGTATTGTTAGTATTGTTTCATGGCGAGAGCGTGTGTTAAGATTATGGTGGGAAGAAAGGTAAGTGAAGCGAGAATAGGAGTGGTAAGCACAATAAGCCTCAGGCTGCAGTGCTAGCCTTCGGGTCTCTCCTCCGTACGAGAGAGAGAGAGAGAGAGAGAGAGAGAGAGAAACAAAACAAAACAAATAGAAGTTATTGACATCCGAATTTGTAATGCAAAGCCACTGGCGTGGCTCAGTCGGTTAAGGCGATTGTCTGCCGGTTTGAAGTTGCGCTCGGGCGCGGGTTCGATCCTCGCTTGGGCTGATTACCTGGTTAGGTTTTTCCGAGGTTTTCCCAAACCGTAAGGTGAATGCCAGGTAATCTATGGCGAATCCTCTGCCTCATCTCGACAAATACCATCTCGCTATCACCAATCTCATCGACGCTAAATAACCTCGTAGTTGATACAGCGTTGTTAAATAACAAACTAAAAAAATGTAATGCGCATTTTCATTTTCAACGAATACAGAGAAAGAATAGTACATTATGCAACGAGCCTATAATGGTAGTAATTAAGACGCAAGTATGTTTGTTTATGAAACGAAGAAAGCAGTTTTAATTTTCTCATACGAGCGTCTTAATTACCGTTATAGGCAAGTTTCATACGACTTTTATGCTCGACCATATTTCTAACTTGAAAGTATTGAAAATTAGGTCTTTTTATGGTTATGTGCGAACTGGGTTTTTAAACACCTGAATTGTGAGATGTGCGCAGACGCGAAAGTATTGATTTTTTCCGAGGCCGAATGTCATTGACCTTGGCATAGAATAAGAATGAACATTAGTCTGATATAACCTGGAAATTGATTTAGAATTGAAAAACGAGATGACAAATTGAATTTATTTGAATATTATTTACAATTAACGCTAATTATTATAGTAACAGAACATAACCTTCTGCGACAGTATTGGTTTTCAGCCTCCGTGACTTTTCGCTAATTGTCTGTCGATTGCATATCCGAGAATAATCGATATAACGTACAAAGCTGATTTTGATTGGCTGAAGACCTGTACTTTAATGAGTAGGTGTACTTTAATGACATGCATTAAAGGACTGCTACCAGGTGTATAATTACTACATTTCGGCATGGTCGAGCATAAAAGAATTTATAAAACAGTTATATTACCGGTTCTTCTGTATGGTTGTGAAACTTGGACTCTCACTTTGAGAGAGGAACAGAGATTAAGGGTGTTTGAGAATAAGGTGCTTAGGAAAATATTTGGGGCTAAGAGAGATGAAGTTACAGGAGAATGGAGAAAGTTACACAACGCAAAACTGCACGCATTGTATTCTTCACCTGACATAATTAAGAACATTAACTCCAGACGTTTGAGATGGGCAGGGCGAATCCAGAAATGCATATAGAGTGTTGGTTGGGAGGCCGGAGGGAAAAAGACGTTTAGGGAGGCCGAGACGTAGATGGGAGAATAATATTAAAATGGATTTGAGGGAGGTGAGATATGATGGTAGGGACTGGATTAATCTTGCTCAGGATAGGGACCGATGGCGGGCTTTTGTGAGGATGGCAATGAACCTCCGGGTTCCTTAAAAGCCATAAGTAAGTAACAGAGAAAGAAAAGTCCTAATGCAGCATTTTTATTGTTGCCTTTTCATGTTAAAAGACTAATTTTCATAACGATACAAGCCATGTTTTACGCCTTTTGTCTGTCAGGGTTTTAAAAAATTTGACCAACATGCTAGGATGAAACAAATTGTCTATAAGCAGCTTCAAAATCGTTACATAAATTCAATTTTATGTTGTAGACGCAAAATGTAACCAAACATATTTCTGTAGATATAGAGTCGAGCGGGACTAAATGAATTTTTTTCAACTTATTTCCTGTCCAAAATCAGTTCAATGTACTTAATTTGTGTAGAAACTGTGCAATACTATCCGGTTAAAGCAAGCTTCCTTTCGTTATTCAGTCTGGTGACATTACTACTTGCGTTTTGTTCGAGCTGACAGTTCATTTGTCGCGGCATTTTTTCATCTTCACTGCTATTTGCAGCACTTGAGACTTCACAAGGGAAATTCCTTCAATAAATAATACGATACCCTGCTAGTCCTACAGTACAATAGCGAGGCTTTAGAGTTCTGCGACAGACTATTCACAAACAAGTTCCACCTTAAAGGCGACAATGCAACTTGGAAACTCGTACAGTCTCCACATGACTTCACATCACTTTCCTGTTGATCAGTTTGAACTCTGAAACTGCAACTTCAAATGACTTTCCAACGAATGCTTTTTCTAAGTATAGAAATCTATATTACAGACAACCATAATCTGAAAAAAAAACATGAAATACAAAAATAAAAACATATTTTACACAAAAATATTCCTAACCATAAAACTAATTGAAAACAAAATAAATTACACACACACAAATAAAACACAGAACATTAAAAACATGTGGGGAAAGCAAACTGGGGGATTTATAGGGTCTGAAAACAAACAAAAAAGTTCAAAACATTTCTTATAGCGGTCAATTTCGCTTATAAGCACATTGCTGTGGTGTACATAATGATGTTCAATTTACAACACTGGACTCTGAAGGTGACATGGATAAAGGAGCTGTTCTCGTAGAATTCTCCACACTGCCATATTACTGACATTCTCGATTGATGCTACGTCTCTGGTGCTACTCCTGCTATTATTCCCAATATGATTGAGGACTTGGTCCTCCAAGTTAGGTATTCTGGTGCTCCTTGGTCTTTCACCATTCTTAAATACATCTGTTTTAAATATGTGAAATCTATTTCCACAAGACGGTAATGTATTCTTTGGAAGGTATTGCTGTTGGGTAAATGTCTATTAGGAAATTGTTCAGCATACCAACGACTTTTTAATTTGCATTGCAATTAGCTCGTCCATACATAAGGTACATTTCTACCATTTCCTGATTAGAATACTCAATTTTGAGCACTAGTTGTAATGTAATTAATTATTACACTCAAAATAACACATTTGAACAATTGTCAATAAATTTCCAGCATATGTCTTTTGTTTTTGTTATGACTTTAATACAGAAGAAAATTACACGTGGCTTGTTTATCATCACATATTATGCATACCACAAACAATTGACTGTAATTAAAAAAAACTAAGCGAAATTGACCATATTATTATGTTTATATGAACTTTTTTACTTGTTTTCAATCTATTTCCCAGAGCTTTCCCGCATGATTTGAGATACCTTGTATATATGTCGCTTATCTAACGTCTAGGGTTATCAGACGTCCGGATTTCTTCGGACATGTCCTGGTTTTTAGGTTATGTCCTGCGTCCGACCAGGCATTATAGAAAATCGTACATTGTCCTGCTTTTTAATGCCACTAGATATAAAAATAAAATTTTCGCGCGATGTAGTCTACGTTATAACGTAACTGATAATTAATTTTATCACGGATCGCAGTCTAATCTAATCGACCAAAGAACATCGAATGACTATTGTGATCTAGCAGGTGGTGGTGCTTCAATAATGGAAAAATTTCGATTACAAGATGCGGAAGCAGCTTTCGATTATCGATTAGTGTAGTTCCGGAACTTTTCCTCTGAGCCTCTTGTATCGATTCTAGTGTACACAAAGTTTAACAATTTACATTATTATCATAATTATTCAAAATTAATATCAACATTTTTATGCCTGTTTTTTTAGTGGAAAATCCTCTATTTTTTTTTAGGAAAAAAATGTCCTGTTTTCATTTTTTTCATCTGGTAACCCTACTAATGTCGATGACGTCTTCAGATTCCTAGTAGTCATAGCCTTCTATACATCCAATCTCCAATTTGCAGCTGCCTTTCCTTCATGGCATCATAAATGCCTGACTTCAGGAAACTTCAGGTCTTCCCCTGCATCTTCCTTTTTCAGGTTTCAACTCCAATATACATTTTAGCAGTAGTTTTGCTTCCATTAGCTGAACGTGGCCATA
Source organism: Periplaneta americana (assembly GCA_025594305.2). NCBI lineage: Eukaryota > Metazoa > Arthropoda > Insecta > Blattodea > Blattidae > Periplaneta > Periplaneta americana. Next base: position 8,461,290 of record JAJSOF020000009.1, on the reverse strand, counting down.
CATTTTAATTACTGTGATTTGATGTAATCTAAAATTGTATCCTGAAATGCTGTCTTTCCTCGTAAAATTTTTCTAATTTTCTTGAAATTCTTGCTGCTTTTAAAAATCCATTTTAGTTTCCTGAATGTATTGCATTGTTACTTTTAATGCTCAAAGTTCTGCTCCGTACCTAAATTAGAATACTCTTAATTATTGTTACATATGGAAATTTTAGTTATTTACAGATTTTTATCCCATAATAAATTCTATTCAGTAATTGCTAATTTTTGCTAATTTTCCTTTATTACTTCTATTCTTATTTCGTTCTTAATTTCCATCTTTATTTGGTTTAATTTCCAGTATATGTTACTTTACAAGATTTTATAATTTATCAATTTTTCAAAATCAAATTTTGTCTTCGTTCACAAATTGATAAATATTTTGTTTTCAATGCTAATCCTCATTTATTATATTTCTCTATCAATTTTCTTGTCATATATTCTAAATTATAAGTTTGGACCGTTAACGACTGATAAATGATTAATAACTGATAAAATGGTTTACAAATAATATGGCATATTCAATGGAATATGACCAATTAAATATGAAAATTTAAATTTATTAATTCATTATGAAATAAAAAATACTCATAGATCAGGTGTTTTATTCTTACCGGAACATTAGGCTAAAGTTCAAAGGTGAAATGTATTAAAATTTGTTTTGAAGGTAGGCCTACGTGCAGTCTCCCAACCTGTTACACTTGGTGCAGAATGTTCAATATTAGACCCCGCGGAATATCTGAAGAACGTTAAACTAGTTCTTTAAAGTTATGTCCCTATACAAGACGGTTGCAGTGTGAAGTCTCGTCGAGCGTTATGTTTGTTCTACGACTGCTTAAGACATCCCGTTTCGTGGAGCACCCAAGCAGCTCTTTCTTGGATCATTGACCCTGCTTCGTGCAAGACGAGCGTTCTGCTGGTCCTTATCAGTGTATCAGTTTACTGTATGTATCAGCCGATGTGCAGAAACGCTGTAGAGGGCGTTGTTCCTGTACCTGTACCTGTGACGTGAGTCGCCCGCTTTCTGCGAGCTCTTATGTTTAGATTTGTTATGTTTAAACAATTGACTGTAGTTCATTTTAACTTGAAAGGCTTTCAGAGATCCACTGTTTTAACAATTATGCACTAATTACTGAAGTACATTTGTGAAGAGCATTACAAAATTGCACTCTCTCCAGCACGTGTGAAACAATACTCAGAATTAAAAACAGAATATAAAAATATGCTAAAAATTATGCAGTTAGACTTATATGCAGTTATACACGTATTCATGAAGTAATGAGATCTAGCGTAGGCATTTCATCTGGCAAAATATCAAATTTCCAGTGGGGAAATTAGGAATTTACTTCCCTCTTATATGGTACGAATTTTTTAATCTACTAGTTTCCACTATTTATTTAATTAATTTAATTTATTTGTTTAATTAGTTTATTTAATTTATTCATTATTTAAAGAAATAAATAGCAAAAGTCCTTCAATAACTGTCTATTCAAAATACAAAATATTACATAGGTTACATGAACTTATCTTTGACTAGCGCTTTCGCTATTATAATAGCATCTTCAGGTCAGACTTGCGTGATGTTAAGCTTTTCATGTAAAGACGTAGATGGACAAGTAACATCGAAATGTGTTAAGGTACATGACGTGAGAATATAAAAAATACAATGATAAGAAAAACAAGTAAAATTTGACTTATGAACAGTCTAATATATATATGTATGACAATTAAACCTTCAAGAGGTCTCAGAAATTAATACATAAAAGTATTTGGAGTTAAAGCCTGCAGAAACATGTATGCAGCTTATAGATCAAAATTTGTTTAAAAATTGAAGTCTGCAAAACATATTAGTATTAGTATTTATTTAACCTGGTAGAGATAAGGCCGTCAGGCCTTCTCTGCCCCTCTACCAGGAGATTCCAACTACAATATCAACAATAAAATTACAATTAGTATTAAATTTACAATTACAATTACAAACAATATTACAATTAGTATTAAATTTACAATTACAATAAAATCAAAGTACGAAAAGATTACCTGAATAATTAAAGCTAGATAATTTATCATAGAGAAACAAAGAATATTTTATATTTACTGAATTACAAATTAAATCTAGAATAACAAAATTGTATAGTGATGAAATTACTGAATATTGAAATATTTTGTGATAGATTAAAGAAACTATTTACAAGTAATCAATTACTGACCAAGTGCCTAGTAAGTTTTCGTTTGAATTCAATTTTATTTCGACAGTCCCTGATGCTAGCAGGTAGCGAATTCCAGAGTCTTGGCAGGGCTATTGTGAAAGAAGATGAGTATGAGGAGGTGCGATGGGATGGTATTGTTAGTATTGTTTCATGACGAGAGCGTGTGTTCAGATTATGGTGGGAAGAAAGGTAAGTGAAGCGAGACGACAGGTACGAAGAAATAGAAGAGTTCAAGATTTCGAAGAGAAAGAGAAGTGAATGTAAATTTCTTTTCTTATCTAGTTTAAGCCAACCTATTGCTTCCAGGGATGGGGTAATATGATCATATGTACGAACATTGCTTACAAAACGTACACACAAATTATGAGCACGTTGAAGTTTCATTTTGTTGTCGCTGGAGAGGTCAGTCAGTAAAATGTCAGCATAGTCGAAATAGGGAAATGCAAGTGTCTCACAAGGGACTTTTTTAAGCAAGAGGGGAGATGAACATTTATCCTTTTTAGCACATGGATAATAGAATATACTTTTCTGCAGGTTTCTGTGATTTGCAAGTCCCAGTTGAGATTATTATCCATGTATGCAGCTTAAAATTGGGACACAGACAGTTAAAAGAATAACAAATTAAAATATTAAAATATTGTTTTGCATCAGTCATCACGACGTGACGGCACATTGTAAAATGAGATGGAAACATTACTACTTTTACTACGCCAACACCAAAGATCTCATTTTACAATGTGCCGTCACGTCGTGATGACTGATGCAAAACAATATTTTAATATTTTAATTTGTTATTCTTTTAACTGTCTGTGTCTCAATTTTAAGCTGCATATATGTTTTGCAGACTTCAATTTTTAAACAAATTTTGATCTATAAGCTGCATACATGTTTCTGCAGGCTTTAACTCCAAATTCTTTTATGTATTAATTTTTGAGACCTCATGAAGGTTTAATTGTCATACATATATATATATATATTCGACTGTTCATAAGTCAAATTTTACTTGTTTTTCTTATTGTATTTTTTATATTCTCACGTCATGTACCTTAACACATTTCGATGTTACTTGTCAATCTACGTCTTTACATGAAAAGCTTAACATCACGCAAGTCTGACCTGAAGATGCTATTATAATAGCGAAAGCGCTAGTCAAAGATCAGTTCATGTAACCTATGTAATATTTTGTATTTTGAATAGACAGTTATTGAAGGACTTTTGATATTTATTTCTTTAAATTTGTTAACTTGTCGGACCAATATGCCTTTCAAATTTTATTCGTTTTATTTATTTAATTTAATTTATTTATTTATATATATTTATTTTATTTTATTTATTTAATTAATTTATTTAGTAGGCAAAGTGAGTATAAATTCAAAATTATAAAATAAAAATGTTCTTAGCCACTACCCTAAGAGCCAGGCTCGTGTACGGTGTGGTCTTAGCCTATAATACAACATAAAATTTACAAAGACAGAGACCTTAGAAATGTCATTATTAGGCTTGTCAACAAAGTTGTAGAACCAACTAACGGCGGGTCTGGACGTGCATTTTCCTCCTTCAGTGTAAAATATAATCTCTAAACACAGTTAATTTTTATATGGAATTTTTATTTTCTTGCTCAGTTGAAGCCCATTTGAAATTTATTTCCTCCTAAAATCTCATTCTTGATCATAATTGAATCCGAAAGCGTTAGATCCAAAGCAGTGGTGTTAAGGGGACACACATTATTTTCAAAACTTCCACAATTTGCATCCAAAATTTGTGAAATTTAAAGTACATAAACAACCTACAATATTATCATCTATACAAAATTTGGTGCTATTAGGATATTATAGTTTCGAAATAATATATTTTTAAATATATTTTATATTGACATCACTAAAATGCTCCTTGCGTCAAAGTTTTCAAAATTCTTAGTTCATATTTGCTCAAAAGCTTGAAAATAGTCACGGGAATAAAGTTTAATAAACTTTATGAGCTCGGTCTAAATGGTCACAATGAAGTTTTAAATTTCATGAATTTACCATTACAATATAGGCTATATTCATTCAAGTGAAATATGAAAGTGTCTCGAAGGAACTTAATATTAATATTTCATACACATGCAAATTAAACTTTTTATCAACATTTAATTTCTTTATTTGATATTTCAAATCAATCGGAAGATGCTACAGGCTCGTGGTCAAGTACAAATTTATACAATAATACAGAACATATAATACAGAATAATACATCAGACTACAGAATATAATTACAACACTAGAAATAGAAATAAAATAATACAATCAATATAAAAAGAGGATACAATAATATTAACAAAATTTGAGGACCGGATGAGCAGCGCTCGTGTTAGGTCGCAGTTCAGATATATTATTAATGTAAGAGGAATATGCGTATAAATAAAATAAAATAGGAACTAAAATTAAAATTACAGCTGCAATGAAATTGTATAATATAATATTAACATAAAGAAGAATAATATCGTACGTGAATAATGTAGGACAATTTATGAAAAAATATATATTCCGAAATTAAAGAATACAAATGTAATATAGGCTGATCAATAAGCTATAAATGTATTTAATCAAATTGAAGCCATTAACACGTTTCTATGTTAGTGGGTTACATGTTAGAAGTTCTGGGTGTAATTTAGCTACAGAATTATACAACGAGGGCCAAAATTAATGCTATGCTTTAGACCAGCAGATGTGAAACATTTAGGTTCTACTAATGTTGAATTAATATTTCGTCTTGTCATGTTTATGTGCCTGTAATGTACGATTTTTATGATAAAATTTTAACAGCGTAATGACCTCTGTGAGAAGTTCCAGACCAAGCTGACAATACAGAGGTGTGAAAATTATTAGAATAATCTTAATTTAAAAGGTTTTTTAATAGTTCCTTCACAAATATTAATTGAATTGATGAATATTGGTATATATTACTATACTGATTTAGGATATATTTACTACTAACAATGCCGGAAAGCATTGTTGTACATTGGTATTTTTCTTATTTTACAATTGTTATGGGAATTCAGATATTATATTATGTTGGCGGAATTGGAAACATAAAAAATTATATGCACAAAACAGATGTATACGTTTATTTGAACCTTCACAACAATGTAAACGCAAAGAACAATTTGTTTAAAACATTTCTTAATTAATTTTTTATGTTTCCAATTCCGCCAACATAATATAATAATTTCTGAATTCCCATAACAATTGTAAAATAAGAAAAATACCAATGTACAACAATGGTTTCCGGCATTGTTAGTAGTAAATATATCCTACATCAGTATAGTAATATTATATACCAATATTCATCAATTCAATGAATATTTGTGAAGGAACTATTAAAAAACCTTTTAAAATTAAGATTATTCTAATAGTTTTCACACCTCTGTAACTGTTGTGCAAGGAGCTTTTTTCATTCAATAAACTGCTTAAAATTTTAAAATCGAGAAAACTCTCTAAAAAATCTAATCACTCACGCACAATATGTTTGGCAACATTTCATTATATGACTAGATAATTTAAAACAGTTTGAAATATAATTATGGGTCATAAAGAAGTGAATTTTCTTGATTTTTTTTTTTAGCGTTATTTCACCATGATGTATCCTTCAGTTGTCATGAACAAATTGTGATTTAAACCAACTAAAAGTAGCCTCAGCTTCCATTTTCAATGCCTGTCGCATCAATTCTAAGTAACATTACATATGCAACGGATTATTAATTACCAAGATGCTGCTGAGTCGTGGAATGAAAAGAAGACAAATGAGATATGCTGCTGTGAATTAAGCACGTTCATCTATTTCGCTCTCGTTGCTGCCCAGAGGAGCGGCTACTACACATGCACGCACGCAATGCGCAAAGAGTATGACAAAAGATAATAATCGTTCATAAAAATGAAGTTCTAAAAGAAGCAAATCATAAATTAATATAGTACATATAATTATAGATTATTTTCGTAATATTTCAGCATAATATTCTAAGATATGACCAAGATTTGTTCGTTAATTGCTTTAACTCGCCCTGTCATTAATGGAAACAATATTGATAATATTATTTGTACATAAAAGCAGCAGTAGTAACCATATAGTGTGTACAAAAGTATGATAAATTGTGAGTAAATTTGTAAGTTTCAGTTTTACCATAAAATGTAAAACATAAGTTGTGCAAAATAGACTGATATATTAATATTATGGAAATGTTTAAAAATATTCAGGTGGACAGTATGGCAAAAAAAAATAAATCTTGTATACATATTTTTTAATATTTGAAATATGTTCTAAATCTTACGCATGAAAAATAATCACTTTACACATTTCCATTCAGTAACAGTAGTAAAATAATAATAAGAAAGTTTAGCGATTTATATAGACACTTGTTGCTATGCTGAATTTGTTCTTATGCCAACGTTGGCTTCCTTTACGTTCTGGTTTAACGTAGAAAGTCTTGTGAAAGAAATAATCGTTGTGCCAAATTCAAAACTGTTGGTCTCAAAACTGACTAGTTACAGCGTTGGCCAAGCGTTGCTTAGCTACGCCTGAGAAGTGGTAAAATGCAGCAGTAAAAAAGAAATTATCTTAATGTATAATAAGGTTATCACGCGTAAATGTCATTATAGACTTCTTATAGCCGGATAGCGATTACAGTCTTTCCGGTATAACGATGTGGCAGTGCTAGAACGGTTTTCAACTGTTCGTTTCTGCTACAAAAATGCCTGGTTACTGCGAGTTGCTTAAAAGAATTTCTCCATTCGAAAAATAGGGAAGTAACTACAGCGATACTATATATAGTGAACGAGCCATAGTTAATGCTGATACGAGAATATTTATATTAATTAATTGTGTTTTAATTCCTTTGGGTCCGGAGATTGCGGGAAAGATGAACTAAATTTACCGCTTGCCGTCGTTTAGACAAAAGAAAGAAGCCGGAACGATAATATGAAGTTTATATCCAATGCACGAAACGTCACACAAACATATGACAGACAGAACTCTAACAAACGGGTGAATATGTTGTTGAAATGAGTTTAAAATCGACAATGCACAATATTCAACATCTGCAGTGCAGACTTGTCAAAACAATCTTTTCAATATGTTTCACAAAAAAGTTAAATTTCATATTTTGTCAGCTTCATTTTATTACAATGCCGGTACTAAGCGGTAGATTTCTCTATAATAAAGATAGCATTGTTATAATTCGAATGTGCCGCAATACCAGGCACAGGGATTATGTTGAAGGAGGGATAAGAGGACAATGTTTTGTGTCGATGTAGATTTTGTTACTCTGACGGTTAAAAATTAGAGAAGGGGAAACTATTATAAGAAAAATACTCAAACCTAAATGTCATTCGTTCAAAAAGTTCAAAGGAGGGGTTCAAATCCGGTAACTCCCCCTTGGGTACACTCTTGATTCTAGAGAAAAATTGTAAAATTTTATGTACATTAATTTCAAGACACTAAAATAATTATTGAATAGGGAAGAAAATCTCTCGGCATTGCAAATTAACCTACACGTCAAAACATGCTCTTTCGGTACTTGGAACATTATTTCTCTTATTTGTTTTACCGTTTGACAGTAACGAGGGAGCAAAGATATGTAGATATACTGTACTTCCCTTCGCGAAGGTTGTAATTTTATATTTCACAATTATTTTGAAAAATATTTTACACCAATTCGTCTAATTTCTAGAAGATAAATTTTATGGCCCAATTTTGAAGTAGGTCCTATACGTATATATGCGGCTTACATTGCACTTCTTCCCAAGCATCTGACAAAACAGTTCGAATAACTGCTCAAATCTCGACCAAAGGTCAAGAGGTTCCCGTTCGTATTTTGTGATATTATTCTCTCACTATTTCATTCATGGACTGTCTTCAGTATTGTTTGTACCGTTAATGAATTGTGTAGTGTGGGATTGTAACAGTTCGTAAAAGGAGGGAAGTTCTCTGCAGGAAACTTTCCTGAAAGTAGTTCCATACCAAGGTAACAGTACAGATGGCACAGTTCACAGCGTAAGAGACTTGAATTCATATTGTGTCCCTGTATAGACACAAGACGAAAATATTCTTCATTGTAACTAAAATTTACTTTTAAATTTCTTAGACTTTTCTAGGCAATTCTATGACAACTTGGGTTATCTACAGAACTATGAGAATATTGTTGTCACTCATGTTACCTTCACTGCATTTAATATCCCCTGAAGTCTTCTGAAGATTGCTCACTATAGACATATGTCATTCATGGCCGGTTTTTCCAAATATTGTTAGAAAATTGAACGACTGTTAAACTCTAAACAGTTTGTTAATTAATAAAATTGCATGTTTTCAACACCAGTTTGGTTTAACAGATTAACAGTTTATTTTAAATGTAGGATTTCGGGCAGTTAACTCGTTTAACAGTTAGTTAAATATGGCCGATGTGTCCGCAGCTGTTCGAACAGAAGTTGCGAAATTAATATTTTGTGTCTCTCTGTAGGGAATGTTTAGCATATGACTGGTAATATAACATTTAAAAAATACTTTGGACTGTTTAAATACATCAGTGTTATTTTATTTCTTTCGTATTTCATATCCATAATAGCAATGAGGAAATATAACCTTACTTTGTAATTATTATTCAGCACGTCACCTACAACTTTCATTTGTCAACTGTTTGTTTATGGAGCGTGGCCTACTGTAACAGGTTGTCATTTTATGCAAGTTTCATGACTCACTCTATAATATAGAATTTAAAGATTAATTTTAGCCAATCAAAAATTCTTACATGTGTAGAATCATTACCAACTGCTGTTGAGTATTTAAAATAGTGCTAACAGACGTTATAGTTAAGTGTTGGTTATCTTAAACAAAATTATGTTGAACAAATGGAAAATACATTAACAAAGCGTTAAAAATAAACATATTGTTAATTTAACATTCGTTAAGCAAAATTAAACATTACTTGGACGAACTGGCCATCAGGCTTTTTATTGTTTAACAATGTTAATGCCACATTGTTCTTTCAATACCAAAGTTTCCAGCATAGTCACCTATGCCAATAAATTTGATATTTAACATTATCGATAGATTAATTCGTTGTTTTCTTCTTACAGGTCGTTTTTATTCTCGGATATCACATTTTGTGGTTAGTGCAGTTCATAAATATTAGATTATATCATTCTGAAGTTGTTTGTTTTTATGGTGATGCCAATCTTAGTTGGTAAACTTGGAAATTACGTACATTGAACACTTAAGGGGTTAGGTATGGCTTACAGCAGTAAAATTTTTGGAAATATTCAACATTTTTTTCCTCCATTACTGTATCTTGTATAATAATGAAAATTAATATATGTGAAACACTGTCCTTCTGCTATATGAAAAAAATATTTTTAAGATTAATTTTTTTTAATTCAAAATGGTAGCAGTTTACTGTGCAGTGATGAAGCGTTTCCCTCATAACTCATAAACTTGTTAACTTTTTCATGTTCTCTCTTTTTTATTTTATTGCTGAAACTCATGTTTACAATATCATGCTCTTTCAATTACATTCCTTAATAAATTTTTTTTTTATTTTGTGTTAGATGAAAATACCGATATTTGACCATTTTTAAATAAATTAATTTTTTATCAGACAATCTATCAAAAGTAGAGAAGTGATCTTGCATCATATTGTAGATATGACATGCATAAATACACATAAAAATCATCACAGAATGCTGGATAGTTTTTTAGTTATGTGGGAAACGCTTCACCATTGCACAGAGAACTGAATTTTCAAAAAAAAAAAAATGTAAATAATTGTTTTAAATCGTAAGAATGTTTTTTTTTTCATATAGCAGAAGGACAGTGTTTACACATACCAATTTTCATTATTGTACAAGATACAGTAATGGAGGGAAAAAAATGTTGAATATTTCCAAATTTTACTGCTATAAGCTGTACCTAACCCCTTAAACTGTAATAGTAATATACGTTACAAGAGCGGTATGTTGACGTTTTCATGTTCGAGGAAAAGATTGAAAAAGCGAAACGTAGTTGAGCTTTTTTAATTTCCGAGAACATGAAAACAAACATACCGCTCGTGTATCGTACGTTATTTTGTGCGAAGATCGTTTATTACTGTCGACCTGGTTGGCGAGTTGGTATAGCGCTGGCCTTCTATACCCGAGGTTGCGGGTTCGATCCCGGGCCAGGTCGATGGAATTTAAGTGTGCTTGAATGCGACAGGCTCATGTCAGTAGATTTACTGGCATGTAAAAGAACTCCTGCGGGACAAAATTCCGGCACATCCGGCGACGCTGATATAACCTCTGCAGTTGCGAGCGTCGTTAAATAAAACATAACATTTTTTTTTTCGTTTATTACATACCTGAAAGAGGAATTTCTAATTAGTTGCAATGAAATCTCCATGTTGGTTTCTGTTCAATGACTGCAACTTCGGAAAACCAAAATATCTATCTTCAACATTGTTGCTATAAAATGTTTTCTGTGTTTACTATACTCAGCAGGCCGTGATATACGTCTGTCTTTTTTTCCCCTCTTTATAAATGCGAACTTAAAACAAACGGTAAGGTTATGTAATGATTTATTTTTCATTTTAATATTTTAACAATATTATTTATACAACATATTGCAGTAATAACATCGGAATCTGGAATCTTGTTGATTTTTTCACAGCTTCCTTAATGTTACTTGTATCAGGAATGCAATAGCTTTCGTGGAGTAATTGACTTTACTTAATTTTTGCAAATATTTAAAAACAATAATTAACAGTGCAATTTAGGTGAAATTGCAGTGGTAAGTTTTGCAATTTATAATTATTACTATGTTAAACGTCTCTAAAAATAATATGTTAAAAGCCTAAAGCAGTAAAATGAATGTCGCGCTTAAGCGGTAAGAAGAGGGAAATTGTTGTGTGTGTTACGTTGGGAAGACTGAATGTGGTATTTCATACTTACCGCGTATTGGTTCTGTGCGGAAAGCAAGCAAATACGCACGATCTCGCACAAATTACATTTCACTTTCTGATTGAAGGCTATGTGTCTGAACAATGTATAGCAATAGTAGGCCTAAATATTACCCGATTTTAACGTTATTTCGATTCTTCCCAGTATTAAGGTGCATAAACATAGTTTCCGATCCATATATCAGCTCCATGTGCGTAATTACTCTTGCAGTTTCGTATGTTTTATTTATAAAGTTCCGACATTGCTAAATTTACACTATTTTCAGATTCTGGGGAGGCGAGGCCGTCTTCGGCGAAAGATCAGGCCGCCACCGCCCTCAACTGTCTCCTGCGCAGTGAGCCACCGCGTTTCTGCGCCAAGACATCAGGTAAGAGTATCAGCTTTTCAGTTACATGAATTTCATTACCTGATATTTGTAGAATTTCTTCATAAACAAAAATTTTTATATGAAAGTCAGTGTAAATAATAAATCCCCATTTTTAGTGTTACGATGGATTTTCGATAAATTTAATCACATGCAATTGCTTCCGTTTCGGTATAGTACCATACTCACGGTTTTTAAGGAACCCGGAGGTTCATTGCCGCCCTCACATAAGCCCGCCATCGGACCCTATCCTGAGCAAGATTAATCCAGTCTCTATCATCATATCCCATCTCCCTCAAATCCATTTTAATATTATCCTCCCATCTACGTCTCGGCCTCCCCAAAGGTATTTTTCCCTCCGGCCTCCCAACTAACACTCTATATGCATTTTTGGATTTGCTCATACGTGCTACATGCCCTGCCCATCTCAAACGTCTGGATTTAATGTTCCTAATTATGTCAGGTGAAGAATACAATGCGTGCAGTTCTGTGTTGTGTAACTTTCTCCATTCTCCTGTAACTTCATCCCTCTTAGCCCCAAATATTTTCCTAAGCACCTTATTCTCAAACACCTTTAACCTGTGTTCCTCTCTCAAAGTGAGAGTCCAAGTTTCACAACCATACAGAACAACCGGTAATATAACAGTTTTATAAATTCTAATTTTCAGATTTTTTGACAGCAGACTGGATGATAAAAGCTTCTCAACCGAATAATAACACGCATTTCCCATATTTAGTCTGTGTTTAATTTCCTCCCAAGTATCATTTATATTTGTTACAGTTGCTTCAAGATATTTGAACTTCTCCACCTCTTCAAAGGATAAATTTAAAATTTTTATATTTCCATTTCGTACAATATTACCGTCACGAGTCATAATCATATACTTTGTCTTTTCGGGATTTACTTCCAAACCTATCTGTTCTTAGATAATAAATTGATAATTACTGTAATAAAATTGACAATTTATTTGTGGTAAGTATTGGTATGGTCAGACTCATTTTTAAACAAAAGCTAGAAATGCTTTGTAGTGCAACATAGACGCTCGTATGGCGTTGTTAGTTCACTTTAGAATCAGCCTACGTTGGTATATTTTTGTATTTCATTTTTTAAGAATTATTCAGACAACAAAAACGAGTTGTGCAGAGACCAGAGAGCAGGTGCGAGCAGCTGCCGGAACTACTAATTGTCTTCAGTCAGCTTTGAAGTTACGCTGGCTGATCAGAAAATTGTCGCAGCCATACCCACGCAAATTCTAGAGTTCAAGCAACCGTCTGCTTGCAAGACACTCGAGATACCCTTAGGCTGCATCTCAGGGTCGGTTGTACAAAAATCTAAACAGTTTCTCTAAATTGGACAAATATTGAATGGAAAAATGAAGACAAAAATCAAACGGGGAGGAAAAAACGTTTCATGCCCACTTCCTGTCCAAAATGAGTTGATATCTATTATCTTAGCATGAACACTATCACGTGCGTAAAGCACGAAACTGAAAAACGATAAGAATCTTATGAAAAGTCGATTTGAATGTTGGACACCAAAGAGAATAATATTTCATGTTCACGTCACTTCATAGATTATCTCAGACATGCAACATGAAGCGTTCCTCAAGCTTTGTCTTTAATTCAATTTCAAGTTCTTACTACAATTGCAGAATATCAGAATAAGAAATCTAGTCATTGTTGCAAAGCGTCGTCTGTTAGCCAGTCAACACTTCAGTTGCACTTCTTAAAAGTGAAGCAAGAAACTAAATAGCCTACTGAACTTTCGTAATTTGATAAAATTATTTTAACAATGTAAAAAAAAAACACTGGTTGCCTCTTATTTTTGTGCAATATCCATAAAATAAAAAAAACACTGGTTCCTTCTTAATTTTGTGTAATATCCATAAAAAAAGAACACTAGTTCCGTCTTAATTTTGTGCAATATCCATAAAAAGAAAAAAAAGGAACACTAGTTCCCTCACTTTTCGTGCAGTATCCATAAAAAGAAAAAAAAAGGAACTCTTAATTTTTGTGCAATATCCATAAAAGAAAAAAAACACTGGTTCCCTCTTAATTTTGTGTAATATCCACAAAAAAAGAACACTAGTTCTGTCTTAATTTTGTGCAATATCCATAAAAAGGAAAAAAAGAACACTAGTTCCTTCACTTTTTGTGCAATATCCATAAAAGGAAAAAGAATAACACTAGTTCCCTCACTTCTTGTGGAATAACCATAAAAGGAAAAAAAAAAAAAAAAAACATTAATTCCCTCTTAATTTTTGTGCAATATCTATGAAAGTTTTCCTCTTAATTTTGTGCAATATCCATAAAAGAAAAAAAAAAAAACACTAATTTCCTCTTAATTTTGTGCAATATCCATAAAAGGAAAAAAGAACACTAGTTCTCTCTTAATTTTGTGCAATATCCATAGAAGTAAAAAAAGCACACCAGTTCCCTCTTAATTTTATGCAATATCCATAAAAGAAAAAAAAAACTAGTTCCCTCTTAATTTTGTGCAATATTCATAAAAGAAAAAAAAAAAAGAAAACTAGTTCCTCTTAATTTTGTGCAATATCCATAAAAGAAAGAAAAAACACTAGTTCCCTCTAATTTTGTGCAATATCCAAAAAGTAAAAAGAACACTAAATTTTGTGCAAAAAAAAGAAAAAAACACTAGTTCCCTCTTAATTTTGTGCAATATCCATAAAAGTAGAAAAAAAAAGAACACTAGTTCCCTCTTAATTTTGTGCAATATCCATAAAAGAAAAAAAAAACACTAGTTCCCTCTTAATTTTGTGCAATATCCATAAAAGAAAAAAAAGAACACTAGGCCTAGTTCCGTCTTAATTTTGTGCAATATCCATAAAAGGAAAAAAAATACTAGTTCCCTTTTAATTTTGTGCATTCTGCATGGACAATTCAAGCACATTAGACTGAAAACTACAGATTTCGAACAACTTTTCCCTCTTTCCATTTTTTGCTATCTACACTAATAAAGGAGTTTGTCTGTCGCCGGACTTTTGAATCACTCTGTAATAAATAAAACTGGAGAAAGGCTGCAACCTTATTTCAGTCCTTCATTGGTTTCTACGTAATTTGTATTTAATGTCCTATCTTCATAACAAAATTTGTGACAACTAAACTATTAAATAAATAGAACTTTCAGCCTAAAACGCTTTTCTGGTGTTTTTATTAGAAATATTTTCTGTAACTAAGAAGAGAAAACATATGAATATTAATACATATAGACATAAGATTTCGTGGGCAATTTTTGTATATAAAATTGAATCTTGAAATTATTGTTTTTCTTTTAGCAAGACTAAAAACATTTTAGATTTATTTAATTGTTCCTTACGTTCCTTCTACAAACTTTTCTTGGCTTTCAGGCCCTAATTACGTTTCGCAAAGAACAAAGTGTGACGCTCATAATTATGTAGTTTCTCGCATTCTGTATATTAATAATTAGATTATAACCATGGAGAGTGAAACTTGTAAGGAAGACGCAGAAATCCTCAATCGTGTACCGGTAATTTCTATCCTGGAAGTGAAATTGGTGTAATTTTCCTTCTTCCCGTAATTACGACACCTGCCAGTTTGTAGCGAGGGTCACGTAAGAACAGTTCCTAAACAGCAAATATTGCCGTCTTGTCAGTGTTGCCAACTGTTGCCAGATACCACAAGATTCTACTGTATGCACTGAATGACTTGTTTACTTACCGTACTTTATGTTGGAAGGTTATTCTAAACAATTCAATAATTTGTAACATATTTTCGTAGGCAAACTATACGAGAAACGGATAAACATGTTAGGTATTTTGTCTGGCAATATGAAATTCATTGGTTTGACTAAACAATTCATTCACGAGACATAATGTATTTTATTTGACCCACATGAAATTATTAGTACTAACTCAGAAAACTTATCTGACACAAAATAATTATAACCACAACGCAACACACAAAATAACTATTACTTATTTATAAATGGCTTTTAAGGAACCCGAAGGTTCATTGCCGTCCTCACATAAGCCCGCCATCTGTCCCTATCCTGTGAAAGATTAATCCAGTCTCTATCATCATATCCCACCTCCCTCAAAATGTTTCCATTTTAATATTATCTTTTGTCTTCTACATCTCGGCCTTCCAAAGGTCTACTTCCCTCCGGCCTCCCAACTAACACTCTACATGCATTTCTGGATTTTCCATACGTGCTTTTTCATGCCTTGTCCATCTCAAACGTCTGGATGTAATATTCCTAATTATGTCGGGTGCTTATTGTAGGTGCATTTAACACCTGTTTTTCACGGTGATGGGTTGTCCGCCCTTCGGGAGAGGAATTACTAGGATCACATATATACTTTTTTGACCACACAAGGACATGGAGGGCCTCCCGGATGAGGGATCAGCTCAATGCCAGGGCCACCTCCGATACAACACAAACATTTAAGACATTACACAAAAGACTCACACATCTGAAAGGATTAAGGGAAGGTCGCCCATGGCTCGGACCCGGTCAAGAGGTACAATTACCGGCATTTGTCTGGGAATTTCTCAGGAAACGAGCAAATGCTGGGTAACTTTCGGTGCTGGACTCCCTAAAATCCATTTTACCTTCATTATCACCTTAAAGGTTTTTTCAGACGGTCTAAATAACATATGCATTTTGATTCAGCCCATCGTAAAATGCCCTAATAAAATAAAATAAAAATAAAAATATGTTGGAAGTTTATTATAAATAATTCAGTAATTAGTAACACACGGTTTTCGTAGGCAAACTTACACGAGAAAAGGATCAACATGTTACATATTTTGTGCGGTCCAATATAAAATTCATTGGTTTGACTAAACCATTGATTCACGAATCCCGGTCCTAACCTAAAAATGTATTTTGTTTGACGACTCAATACGAGCAATTATTGGTGCTATCTCCGAAAACTTTCACCTGGCATTAAATAATTTCAGACGTGAATAACATGACATTCAATAACACTTCATAAATTGATAAAATAAAACTTTGACTGTTTATTCAATGCATTCGCAGACCATATTGTAGGCCTCGTCTGTATATATTTCATCTAGTCTGTCCATTTTATAAATTAAGAAAAACATTATAATAGTATTAAGTTTTTGTTATGTTCCATATTCTAGAAATTGACGTACAATGTCAAGAACGATGGAATGTTAATAAATACAATACAATACAATTTCCACAAAAGATGGCATTATAACTCAAAATAATTTTTGATGGACCTTGATCTCTCTATTCGCAATTTGAAGACGCGCCATGCCGTGGAGATAGGGCAAAATAACTTTATTTATTAATAACATTGATAATAATTAATTTTAGAAGACTTCTGTATTAACAGAAAATGAGAAGGATACTGCTGTATCAGGAATACAGAAAATTAAATATTTGTATTGCTATGAAATGTCTCGGTGCTTTTAAGAGTTAAAATATTCTTCGTATGAGAAAGTGAATGCAGAAAATGGTTTTCCTCTTCATTCAGATTTATTAACTTGAGTTAAGTGCGGGACCCAGAAACTCTAGCTTTATTTTCTTCAATAATAATAAAACAACAATAATAGAATAATAATAATAATAATAATAATAATAATAATAATAATAATAATCTTAATAATAATAATAATAATGGTTCGATTTTAACTGGGTTGAGTTTCTTGGAGGTTTTTCAGGGTTTTTCCACTCAACCAGTAAGATAGAAAATTACTACATTGCTAGGAATATAACATAATTAACATACAAAGGAATGCATCACTACCTACAAGACAATATAATCACATAATTAATATAATTCAATGATTTTTTATCTTATTTAATTATGTAATAATAATAATGTCATAATAAGTTAATAATAATAATAATTATATAATAATAATTTTATTTATTTTATTGTATTTATTTATTTATTTATTTATTTATTTATTTATTTATTTATTTATTTATTTAATGTGACTGCTAAGCTGGATGTGTAGCCAATTACAGTTCAGAGTCAAATTTTTGCAAAACATAAAACAAAAATAATTATTCACTAAATATAATTATAATTAATTTAATAATGACGATGAATGTGATAACTAAGAATACTATGAGACAATGATAATTGAGTAAATGCTGCAAGAATACACTGAATGATAAATCATTTCTAAGAGCAAACAAAGTCTATACATTGAAGGGAATGAAAAATCGCAGCCATGCATGATGGTTTTTAATGCTCTGGACTGGCAAAGAAATTTCTTGAATTTCTAATATAGAAAAGTTTGTGGGCCCAAATCTTTTGTTGAATACGTAAGGACATTGTTTAAGAAAGAGTCACAGGATATATCACCTGAGGACTTTACAAAAGAACAGATAATCTAGCTTTGGCGTCTAGCATATAGATTTTGACAATTAAAATATTCACATTTTCTCTCATAACTATACCCGAATTTTGGGCAAAATCTGAATGAACTAAGGATATAAATTTTCTTTGTTATTTTCTAGTTTAGCCGAGTCCGTAGTTGTAATCGAGTTCCAAATATAGATGCTATTCGAGTTTCGATCGCAAATGTATTTAGCATTAAAAGAGAATCTGGGCGGAAAAAGAATAAGTTATTGACCGTATTATTCCTAGCATTCTGATTGCGTGATTGTAAATGTAATCAACGTGACTATGAAAATACAATTTACTGTCAAAGAATATTCCCAAATCTTTTACGCAATCCGTTCTGTTAATTAGTACATTATTTAGATAATGATTAAATTTCAGTGAAGTTTTTCTAGAAAAGGTTATTACATTAGTTTTTGATACGTTAATTTTCATACCATTGTCTTTACCATTTAGCGACTGAATTAATGTCACATTGAAGTGATTGACAGTCAGTACTACTTTTGATTGTACGAAAAATTTTTAAATCGTCTGCAAATAATAAACAGTCAGAACTTATTCTTTACATATATGATCTGAATATAATAAATAGGAGAGGTCCTAAAGTAGATCCCGGGTTCGAACCCCTGCAATTTATATTATAACAATAATAAGAGTGTATATTAAACAGTCTTACAGATGAAACTTATTACTTGAATAATTTTCGAACCACTTTACGTAGCTTACAGAAAGGCCAATATTTCCTAACTTATGAAGAAGGATATAGTGCTAAGACTACATCAAAAGCTTTGCTGAAATCAAAATATATTGAATCAGTTTGTCCCTGCGTTTCAATTATTGGTACAATTTGATTTAGATATGTGACCAGGATATCTGACAGTTTAGTTTTAGTAAATCCATGTTGTGAAGAATTGAGCTTGTTTTTCAATAAAACGATATATGTCAGTAATAATGGTTTCAAAAATTTTTGAAAAGTTATTTAGGATCGAGATAGGTCTGTAGTTTCACAATTACTTTTTCCGTTTTTAAATATAGGAATAATTGCAGCTTGTTTCCATAGTGAGCGAAATTCACCATTTTTCAAACTAATATTAAATATGTGGGCTAAAAGAGGAATAAATATATTAGAGCATCCTTTAATTATAAAATTTGGAATACTATCAGTGCCAGTTTTTTTGTTGGTTTCCCTTTTTTAATTGCTTTAAGAACGTCATCATGTTCTACATTAGATATAAACAATGAGTCTGTTATATTCTGGAATAATGTTTCGTATGTATGGCTGTTTTAGTCTAATAGTTTACTTTAATAATAATAATAATAATAATAATAATAATAATAATAATAATAATAATAGTAATGATAGTCATACCTTTAAATTAAATTATTGAATGTCACATTATAATTTCAATTTGACTGCTCTCGTAAGAAATCGTTTAGCCTTTTCTTGAAAGTGGCTTTTGTTTGCAGCCCCTAATCTTCTGAGGTAGAGAATTCCATTCACGGGGGACTGAGACAGTAAAAGAGGATGAATAGTGGGATGTTCTTGGGCAGGAATTGCTAGGGTTTGGCTTCCTGTGACCCTGGTGTTGATTATGATTGAGGATAAGTAGTTAAACCGGCAACGAAGATAATTTGGAGTAGAAGTGTGGAGAACTTCGAAACAGAAGAGATCAGCAAATGAAGCTTTGGTTCGATTATTTTTATTTTGAGACTGATAAAGATTTGAACGAGGGTCTGTTCTTGGCCTCAAATTTATAGACTACTAGAAGTTTTTATCTCCGCGAATCCCTGATGTAATCCAATCATGGTAATGATTCTAGTATCAGAACAAACAATTCGAATCGCTGGAAGTAGAGCGGTTTTGTAAGATCAGTCATTTTCCCGCATACGCAATAACGCACCTAAATACGCAGCTGATGGACCTTCGAGAGCTGTTGTCTTCACGTGGGTTTGGGATGTCCTCAACTTAAATCTGTCTAATTGAAACTTCCTCGATGCTGGCTTTTGTTTGAGAATCTGGAAAAATTCAGCTTAACCGCCTCCAACAGGCTGTGATCTTGGCAGCGGGGCCGTGGTTATTAACCCTGCGCTGTGGTGTGACACAATAGCGTGACCGGCATGCGGTGCTTTGCTTTCAACTACAGCAACTTCCGGGCCCTTCCTATGCACAGCAGTATCTCTAGTCAAATGAGGCTTTGGTTCGATTTGTCGTAATATTTTTTGAGACTGAGTAAACAAGTCTGCTAAGCAGCGGCGGTTCCTCTATATGAGCACAGGAGCACTTGAACACCTTAAAAACCAACAATAATCATAATTACAGTACTGCATAACTATTATTACCGGCACATCTATTACTTTCCAATACGTATTTGACTTTTTCGTTCTTATCATTTTTCATTTCGAGAGAATGTCCCGACGTCACTGTTGTTTAAATCAGCATTGACAGGTACAGCAGTCAGCACAATTTTTAATCAAGGCGTGGAATCTGAGACTTGAGAATATTTTCTGGTTTGTTACAATGGTCGTAGCAACAGCTGGCTCACACAGGTCTTAACGTCTAGTGACAGAGAAACAGAGATGCTCCATCTCTTTGGAACTGGCATCCTGTTTTTCTCCCAAGTCTTTCGCAGGGTCATTTTTATCATCGATTGCGTACTCTTTCTTTCAAAATACAAATGCAAAATGCTGTTGTCTTTTGTTCAGCAAAGTTAAGGAAAATACAAGCTGCATTGGTGCATATTGAGAGTTGAAACGGTATATATTTCGTTTGGAAACGGGCGTGTGTGAAATTGTATCCCGAGTGTTAAATTAAAAGAGGATTAAAACATTCCATCTTGCCACTACTGACAGAAGACCAATCAAGTATTGGCTATGTTGACAGTGGAAAAAAAAAAAAAAACTTGTTAACAAGATTAGAGACTTCTCGCATAAAGTTTGATAAGTTTGCATTTGCGGAACTAGGCGCATGGAATTCTCTAGGCAAATAAATCGGATCTTCAACACATCTACAACAGCAGTGAAGATGAGTCCTATTTTGAACTGAATTTTACCCAGTATACTATAGTTTAACGGTTTTAATTTTGGTTTCATATGCTAGATTTGGTTATGAATATTATAACTACAGTTATCATTTCATTGAAAGTGTGAGAATATATCATGCATATTACTAAATTTTTTTGATTGAACACCTCCCTTCAAGAAAGGACAGCTGCCACTTGCTAAGGGTCGATTGTTCTTCCTTCCTTTGTCCGTAAACCTGAAGGTTTTTCCCTGAATAGTCTATACCAGCGTTTCTCAAACTATGCTCCGCGGACCATCTGTGGTCCTCGAGGTCTGCCCTTGTGGTCCTTCAAAAAAGGCAGAAGAAAAAATAAAATTCAAACGAATTGCATATAACTCTGTAGCTGAAAACCTCAAAGTTTGGAAATGACACATGATAATCGCCTTTCACTTGTTTTCTCAGTACTGACATTTTATGAAATTTATTACCCTATTCGTCTAATGACTTCCCACTCTAATCTCAACAACAAAAGAGGGACTTAAAGCACTATGAACGTGGTGTTTCTCGCCATCTTTTCCCTGCACATCTGGCGCCGCCCCTGTAACCCAGCCAGGGACCACCAAATTCATAACAGGACCGAACCTTTTCAATCTTTCTTAATAATTTTGGGTGACACCCAGTCTGCACATTGAAATGGTCACGTCGTACACCAATAATATAACTCTGAGGTCACAATTTTAAACCTTTTTTCCCCAGTAAATATGACGAATTTTCAAGGTTCGTGATCACTTTCATTGAGATATTGAAACTAACAAACTTTCGTTGAGTGAAAGAGAACAGTTAATTGAACTGTCGAATGACACCGGACTTAAAATGAAATTCCAAGCGGAAGATATGGTTAATTTCTGGACCTCATCACAAGTGAAAAGAGACTATAGTGAACTGTACAATGGTGGTTTAGAGATTATAATTATTTGCTTCTACGTATCTGTATGAGAAAAGGTTTTCATCACTAACTCTAATAAAAACAAAGTACCGAAATCGACTTGATGTATGTGACGATCTCAGACTTAAGCTTACCAGTATACGTTCAAATATAGAACTGTGCAAGAATCGGCAGGCTCATCCATCTCATTAATATGAGTACCAACATTTATTTATTTTTTTAGTAATAAGTTAAAGATTATCCAAAGTCTAATAACTTTGAATTATTAAAGAAACAAAAATGAATTTTCTTCTATTAACATTAGCTTAATTAGTTAATACTCATATAAAATTAATTCTAATTACTTAATTCTATTTTAAAATATAAGTATATTGGTATTAAAATATGCTACAAAAATGATAAATTTGCTTTCGAAGGGAACAAGAGTAAGGTGGTTCGCGAAACTGTTCTGACTTTAAAAAATGGTCCCCACTTCAAAAAAGTTTGAGAAACGCTGGTCTTTACTGTATGATCTTCTCTCTGAGCAATCCCTGTCTTTAGAAAGTGGATGCCACTAAATTATAGCCTACATATTTCTTCTTAATACGTTTTATAAGCTGGATTGTTTTGTTCAGTCAAATGTCCGAAAACAGGTCTGTCTGATTTAACAATGCACCACTTATGAGGCAACTATGCCAGGAGATAATGGAGTATGGTGGCAAATTCCTTTCCCCCTCCATTGCATACACTCTGATTAGCTATATATTCGCTGGATATGAACACTATTTCTAGAATAATTGCATAAGAGATGTAGGTCTGGGTATAATTATCGTTGAATTTCAAGGTCTCTGAGAATGGATGGTGGGGTTTCATGGGTCACTATGAAGTATGTATTGGATATTACATTGTAATGAATTGAAAGTGCGTTTATTTAATTCAGTAACTCAATGATTCCAAAACATCAGTAAGTTTCAAGACGAGCACCATTAACAGCACGACACACCTCATAACGATTCTAAATTTCAGTGCACATTATGGCAAGAACGTCTGTAGTAGAGATGAACAAAATTAACTGCCGCTCTCGCTCACTGTATTCATTGCACTTGTCTTTAGAGTCTCGTCTCGTAACTCTTGTCCTTAGTCTCGCTCATCATTCTTGAAATAGCATTTGGTCGATGTGGAAACATTTCGTTCAGTCTGGTATAAACAACTATGACGATTCAAGATTGTTTGACGTTCGAGAGTTGATCACTCCCGAAGTCCTGATATCTTGAGCGTTTGCTTACAAGTAGTCAACAATAGGCAATACTGTCGTGCGGGTTTTCGGCTTTGTGGGCGCTGTTAGTCTTGCATTCTCGCTCTTGTTGTTCATCTCTAGTCTGTAGTATCTAATAATTGCTTATCTGATTCTTTCTTGAGAAAAGATTCGGAAAAGTTTTCACTGTGAACTTACTTTTATTTATTTGCTTATTTGCTTATTTACTTATTTACTTATATACTTATTTACTTAATTACTTACTTATTTACTTACTTACTTATTTACTTGCTTACTTATTTACTTACTTGCTTATTTACTTACTTAGGCTTACTTATTTACTTACTTATTTATTTACTTATTTACTTATTTATTTATTTTTATTTATTTATTTACTTTACTTACTTATTTACTTACTTATTTACTTACTTATTTATTTATTTACTTATTTACTTATTTATTTACTTACTTATTTACTTACTTATTTACTTATTTTACGTACTTATTTACTTATTTATTTACTTACTTATTTACTTATTTATTTACTTACTTATTTACTTATTTATTTACTTACTTATTTACTTATTTACTTACTTATTTACTTACTTACTTATTTACTTATTTTTACTTACTTATTTACTTATTTATTTACTTATTTATTTATTTATTTACTTATTTACTTATTTATTTACTTATTTACTTATTTATTTACTTATTTATTTACTTACTTATTTACTTATTTATTTACTTACTTATTTACTTATTTACTTACTTATTTACTTATTTACTTACTTATTTACTTATTTACTTAATTATTTACTTACTTACTTATTTACTTATTTACTTATTTACTTATTTACTTATTTACTTATTTACTTATTTACTTACTTTACTTATTTATTTACTTATTTACTTATTTAACCCGGTAGAGATAAGGCTATCAGGCCTTCTCTTCCCCTCTACCAGGGGACATAACCTCAGAGGAAGAGTCGAATGGGTAAGATCAGGACTCATTGCGAGCCACAGAATGGATGCATTGCTGCCAATACACAGTTCTGGAACTCGAAGATTCACCTCCTCTTACACATTTCCAAAATGTTTTGACTTTTGAATGGGATTATTTTTAACAACTCTTCAAATTCCCTTAACGAGTGTCCACATGTTCAAGACTATTGTGCGACTAGTTGAATAGAAATGCACGAGTCCTGCTTGCTACTTCCAAAATACAGTGGTTAAGTAAAGAATTAAATTAAAAATGAAATTTGCCATTTGTCGTCACACGAAGAGTCTACCACTGATATCTGCGGAAGTGGAGGTTTGAGAAAGTATGATGAGATTTTATGGGCTAGTTGTACGATGGTCGTAAGATAAACTGTATTTTGGGATTGTTAATTGCCAAGTGGGCAATGTCTTCTCCCATTTTATGTACCACCGCACATTATATGGTGGTAGTTTTCAGAAATTAAAGTGATAGTCACAGATAAAAATAATTTTTTCACAGAAAACTATTAACCTTCATTACTCATTTGTAAACCCCGGTCTTGGCTTTTCAACGAAAATCTAAGAGATGGAGCTAGTGTGTACTCTGTGTGTAAAAATACTTTTGCTACTTCAAAATACAGTGGTTAAGTAAAGAATTAAATTAAAAATGCGATTTTCATCTGTATACTTCAATCACATCCAGAAGAGTTCACTTAAGAAATTGTTTAAGGCCCAATTGTATAAAACTCCTGACTAAAGATCAACTTTGATCGAAGATCGAAAATAAACCGAGTTCAGACACTTTCTATTGTAAAAACTTTTCTGCGATCAAATTACCTTGTTCAAATGCAATCTAAGTTCACGTGAAAAGGATTTGGAGACATCGGATATAAACAGGTGAAATACGTGATGCGCGGACCATGTTATACAGGTTTGTTCAGTGTTGCCAATCTAGCGATTTTAACTTTTTTCAACAACAATTTCTTTTAACTTTTATATTGCTTAAATAGGGATTTAGTGACCTTTTTCAGTGACAAAATTTAATCTTTCTTTGTTGATGAGAAATCTAACAACTACTTTTTCGCGACTTTCCGTATTACACTATTGGAGACACTTTTTTTTGCAATTAAATAATGGCGGACAATAAGAAGAAGGTTGACTGTTCTCCAAGTTGTTATCATGTTATGGTGTTTGTTACTGCTAAACATAATAAAGCTTTATAAAACGACAATTTTCATTTAGTAATACAGTTAATTGAACATTTATGAATGTACCTATCATATCCATTAATGATTAATGGTTGTTATAAACATAATATAATTAGGCCTATAGGTTATGTTATTTGATACTGCTGAACAGATAGTCTTATAAAATATAAGAATGTTTGTGTATTAAGGCAAGAAATTGAAAGAAATATATGTAAATTTACCTAACATATCTATTAATATTAATAATAATGGATATTTTATTTGCACAATTTGTCACTCGTATATTTCAAACAGAAAAGAAATAACTGAACTTGGATCATCTAACTTAATCGGAGAAATTTCTTCAGTCAAAGTTGATTTTAAGTTTGAGACAAATTAATCTCAGATTAGACTTTATACAACACAAAATTCCAAGTTCAGCTGAAACAAGGATCAATTTAACCTCTGATCCAAGATTAAATGGTTTATACAATCGGGCCTAAGTGAACTAAGAATAGTATATTTAATTGCGTTTATCTGATTTCTGAAACTTGCGGAAAAATATACTAGTTATTTAAAATTGGGTGTGTGAAGCCCCACCTGAGCAATGGTGAGAATATTTATAACATGAGTAACGCAGGGTTAAGATTAATAATTTGAAGGATTAAACGGTCTTTCTGAAATGTAGATGTTTCCGTTGTTTATAATATAAATCTACATTATTGTAATTTTATAATTTATGAATTACAAAATAGCTCGTTTTACAAATTTCTGATGACTTTCTTATTGAAACATTTGTCGTTTTTTCACCAGGTTACATGCTGCCTGATAGGTTTCTAGATATATACAATAATTTGAGTGAAGAAGTGAAGGAAAGCATCAGAGCAGGAAAACTGGAAACTCTGACGCCAGACACATTCGCAAAACTTCATATTTCGTTATTCCTCCTGATTCCGGCAAGTACAAACATTATTGATGAAGTGATCAATCTAATATAATTAACGTATGCTGAAATCTAAATTCATCACTTCGTATATAGAATGAATAATTAGTCTTTATTTTTTTTTCAGTCCTCTCGTCTAAAAAATGTGTCTGGTTCCTCATTTGCCTCCCTTTTAAGCAGCTATCCACAAGATGTGTCCGTTGCAGTGAAAATAATGGGGACTCTAAAATCAGAATCGATCAGAGACTTCTTTGAAAAGGTATGTAGCAACTATTTAAAAGTTACGCACACATTGCAATTAATTTTTAGACTTGATTATACCACAGTCTAATACAGTGATGACAAAACAAGCGCATATTTCTGACCTTGACGTCGTGCGCGGGCATTAAGCGCTAGGTATGCTAGGAGGAATGAGCAGCCTGTTGGATTAAGAAAACAGTGGTGCACAAACTTCAAACGGAACGTGAAATTTTATGTCATTTTTATATGGCTTCTTTCTGTTTGTTATTTTCTATATTGTCTGTAAAACAAAAGTACTAACACCTATTTCTTAGCCTAATATTGCAGTTGTGTTTTAAACGTTAATAACACAATAAAGAGTAAAGAAGGAATATTCACACAAATTCCACAATAACTACAATTATACTGTATTAAGTGAATTAAACACATCATTCATAAAGAAAGTGTTATCCCAAAGAAAGACACTGAATATGACATGATAAATTGAAATTGATATTGATGGTATCTTTAGCCTTATAAAAATAATCAAAACAATATTATAGTACAAAGCAAAGTTGTCTAGGTATATGTTTTAACTGTAACTAATATTGCATAATAAAACTCTTATCGCATTATGCTTTTAGGTGATATTGGTGCGCAACTTTCTGTTATCAGAATACTAAATTATCTCGAAATCTACTGAAGCTATAGAGCTGACGTTTTATCAACTCATAGGCACATATCTTTTGTTTGTGATGTAACCGTATTTGCTTTAATTCATTTCCTTACAAACATTTTTCATGCGAATATCTTCAAACATTTTAATACACTATCTTCAGAAATACGTATTTACGATATATTAGATATACGAAAACATTGTTTTAGTACTAGACAAACATATCTGAAAATTTCACTTTTCTGTAAAAAAGTTGAGAAAATATTCCTTTTGAATAAAAAAGCAAACTCGTGAAAAATGAACATTAAAATTAAAACTTACATTCTTATAATGCACTTACACTTCAGACAGATCTAAAAATTAACATGGATACAGTTTTAATAAGTTCTCTTCCCTTTATCCATTGAATCAGTGCTGGCCATACCTGTAAATAGCTCGACCAAGTGGCATATACTATCTCTTTCGTCTGTCTTTTTCCTTTCCGCTGTAAAGCGTTCAGGCTCTCCTGGGCTCTAAAGCGCGCGCTTGCTCCTATGGGCATCAGTTGACATCACTGGTCTAGTATATAGTCACGAAGTTTGAGTTGTGAGGGTACCAGGAACAATAGACTGTGCAGGTACTATTTCGCATTGTCTGTAATGAGGCGATAGTAGCGATCCTAGTGGTTAGTAACTATCAATGGATGCATATTTACTACGTTTTGAGCTTCGTGACTATATACTAGACTGTGATTATACGTTGAGTTTCATTTTAATGTAGCATTGTTGTTATACACGCATTTTGTGATCAAAATTCATAAATTGAATTCCTCTTCCTATAATTAAGATATACTAAGGTAAAAGTTTCCGCAATAATTGAGTTAGATCCTTATTTCGTAGAGTGGGAGGAGGTTTCAATTATTTTCTCTTTTCCTCACTGGAAACACATCTGTCCACTTTCAATAGACAGCATAAAGGCTGATCCACAATAAACCGAAAACGATAACCAGAACAACGAGAAGCGGAGGACGTGAACGTGAAGATATTTGATTCGCGATAAATCGAAAACTGAAACGGCTATGCATATCGTTACATATGTCAATACCGATAAGTAAAGTCGATATTACGCATTCTGATGTTATTTATGTATAATTGACCAATGGTGTTCTCTCGAGTACAAGCCAGCCAACATAAACACAGGTTAACCAACTTCAAAATTTGACACAGAATATTTAAAAATTCAATTCACGTGGTAATCTAGTCACATATATACATAAGATATATTGAGTGATTTTACTGAATTTCTGAGTTAAAAACGATGGCTGAAGAAGAAATTATGTCACGGCCCCCTTGCTACAAAATACACGACGACTAAATAGCTTTATGATGACAACAAAAGAATCTAGTAGGCTGTGATCGGAAAAGAAAGATAAAATTTAGCCAATTGTCACGTTCTTGTTCCTGGGCTCCGGCAAGTTTCTCGTTAATTGTGAATGCTCGCATTGAAAAAATATATATTTAACAATTTTTCTGTTCTTATTGTTTTCGTTCCTGGTTTATTGTGGACTAGGTTTAAATATTATTTTAGACATGTGACTGTTTTGAAGACTAGTACAGCAGACAGAGGATCCTTTTGTAAATAGAAACCAATTATGGCCTCATTACTAGTATGGAAATTACTTGAACATCTTCACGGAAAAATACATGCTTGTGACTAAAAGTATTATGTTAAGACAAATTAATTGATAAGAAAAGAACTTACAGAGAAACTACTATATATTAGGAGTTCCTTTTTATTTGGAAGAACCACAAAAATGTATTTCTCAGGCATCTAGTCAAAGCCCAATAAACTAAATATAACAAAAAAATGACTTTGCATATCATCATTTATGACTGTAGCAAACGTGAGACTATGAATCAATAATCGGTACACATTGGTTAAATTTCCTCTCTCTCTCTATCTCTCTATCTATCTATCTCTCTATCTATCTATCTCTCTATCTATCTATCTCTCTATCTCTCTCTATCTCTCTATATCTCTCTATACCTCTCTATACCTCTCTATATCTCTATCTCTATCTCTATCTCTATCTCTATCTCTATCTCTATCTCTATCTCTATCTCTCTCTCTATCTCTCTCTATATCTCTCTCTCTATATCTCTATATCTCTCTCCTGATACTTTTCATCATTTCTCTTATGTGATGGCCTTGTACTATTCTTCTCACATGACCTAGTTTCTTCACCTTGCAGTACGAAAAAGAAACGCTGCTGAAGAGAGTAATCCTTGAAAGTAGACTCTTCTACACGGCCTTCTCATTGTCAGTGCTAAGGTTTGTTCCAAAAAGCAATTCAGAACTCTTTACGAACTAATCCCTAACTTCTTTCGACCTATGCGCCAGTTGTGTATGATCTCGGAACTAGTCCTGGATTTTACATTGTTGGAACGTTTCTTGAACTCTTCTTTCACGGCCTTCGGAGTTTCTTCTCGTATTAAAATGTATTATATTCGTCTTCCAAACTTAATTCGTCATAAAATATCACTGTCACCTTTCAAATCACTGATGATCGAATATTTTTATATTTTAATCTACCGTCTCGAAGCATTTTAACTTCAGATTAAGCCATTTGCGCATGCGTCAGCAGTTCGAAATTCTCAGTTCCTGCTCTTAATCGGGAATCAATTTCACTCGTTCCGAACGAGTCATGAAGCACGTTGGAACAAGGAACTGGAAGTTGAGAATTTTGGTTCGGAATCGGTTCTAGTTTTATTGGAACGCACATTGAGCTACTCCGCATCAGAATAGATTCTGAACCGTGCTGGAACAAACCTATTGAGTAATGTTGGTGGAATAATATGGCCTTCGGAATTTTTTATATTCTAAAAATGTTGTGGGGTCGTCAAAATGTCTCCCAAAATATACATTTGAATGTTTCCTGATTTATCAACATCATGAACATATACCGGTACTAGACTGATGAGAAGAACCGTGCATCTATTGATTTATTTCAATAAAATGTGGTTATAAAGAGAAATTTTGTAATAATGTATCTGATACTTCTTGTACTAGATTAAAAAATAAGGAAGATCTTGGATATTCATAACTCAAAATATTCCAGAAAAGTGATAATTGCTTTGTGGCTTGAGAATTTATTATAAAATGTGCAGGTTGATAAATTAAAACTCGATGAATTCCATTAGATGCAAACTGAACTCCAAAATTCTATTAGACACGACTGAGAAGGAAATTTACAGCGTGTGTTGGATTCATTGTTCTTAGTGAAATTACTTGTGCTAAAATCTTGCACGGAAGACTGCATAAAGATGTTTAGAATCCTTTTCTAAGTTTAGTATCTCGCCCATACAGTTTCACTATAAGATTGACATTAATTGTTACTTTGTTACATATGACTTGTATGTAGACTATATCCCTGTTAACGAAATTTCAATCAGAGGATTTCACATTACGAAAAAAGCATTGAACATAAGGAGCTATTCCATCAAATGACCAGTTTCCATAGAAACGCCTACATACCGCATAGCTAGTAGAATGTACTAGAGGTCCATGAAACCAATGTTTTTTTCTTAACGTGGAATCGTCTATAGAATCTTGAAAGTTAGCTGGTGTACCGGTGTGATGTTTATTAATAAAGTACTGCCAACTTGATGTTTTAGCAGTAAAAATCCCTTTGTACTCAACATGAATCATTAACAGTGCAGTTATGACTAATGTTATATCTGAGACTCATTTCAGGATGTTCTTTGAAAGGTACGTACATGTTTGTCCAATGTAAATTAACTCATTTCAGCTGCAAGGAGTGAACCTGTCTCCCGACAATCAGTATGAGATTGCCAAGGCTTTGGTTAAACCTACACCAGACGTGAATACAAATTGGACTTATACAAGATTTAGGATGATAGAAGGTATCGGGAGTCCACTTCTGGCTTACATTCCACCATACTACTTGGCAAATCTCACGAAACTGGAGGCTAGTAAATTGTAAGTAGTTGTTCCTTTTGCCTTTGTCGTGTGTAAATATGTAGTGATATTAAAACTTAAAAATTACAGCTTGACAATTTGAAGTAAACAGACTAGGGTTTTACTTCGATTTGTCGGAAACATTGTTATATTCAATAGTTTAACATACATTATAAATAGTGTTCTATACTGTTTTCGCTGTAAGAAAAATCCTAGTGTAAACATAAGCACGTTGCTGTCATACCCGTGATTGGCTCCCAGTCGAAACATTCACATGACGCAGGAAAATATAGTTCGTATTTGGAAACCACAATCTTGTATTATTTGAAAATAAAAAATTGAATTCTAGTTGTTAAATACGATGAAACATAACTTCACTCATATGTATAACGCTATGTAAAAGAAAAGCTACTTTTATATTTTGTTATGTACTATGAACGCGGATGAATACCAACAGTAATACAGAGATAGTCTGTTCTTGTAACAAGCTGGCGTCACTTGAGCTCGTAGTTGTCCACGTAAGCACGTGGTACTGAAGTATGGCTTTTGCATCCTCAACTGCCCATTGTGAAGACATATTAAGACTTAGAAATAATTTAATTACAGTAATTATAAAGTAAATGTTTCCTAAGCAAGCGAATGCATAGTAGTGAGGTTAGACCTACTTGACGAGTAACGGGAAATGTTTAACATGAAACAAAATGTACAACAGTAGGCGGGAACACGTACTGAGAATCTATGGCGCCAAACAGCGGCCAATGAAGCCTCACTTCAGTCACGTGCTATAGTTTACATTAGGATTTTTCTTACAGCGAAAAGATTATAGTTCTGTTTCACACAATAGACAATTAAGTTGTAATTTTTTTAAGTCTGTCGTTTGAGAGTAGTGGCGGCTGCTGGAAAAGTTTGAGTTGGCTCCCTCTATGGAAAAATTTGACAACACTACTTTGGTTTTACATACCTGAGCCTGAGAAGTTCCATTACTTGAGTTGCGATATTTATATAGAAAACATTTCCATACTTACGCCTGCTGAGATATGTTAAGCAACACGCAATATTAGAACAGGTGAAGTTCAGTTGCACTACTAACAATATTGTTAACGTAGTGAAGTCTTTATTTATTAATTTAAACAACTTAACAGTTAATCAATGAATTTATTTAATGTGCATGATTTCCCCATTTTTTAATGAATCGACGTACTGAATGTTGCAATGTCTTCGACGCTTCATTCATTACTGAATCTCTCCTCGACTTGATTCTGTAGTGCTGCCACCAGGGTTGCTAGATATTCTGGATTTTCCAGAATTGTTCAGGATTTTAATGGTGTCTTGTGTCCAGGATTGAGTTATATTTGTTCAGGAATGTCAAGGAGATTGGAAAATTTTTTCTTGCTAATTTTTATAAAATTATTTTTAAAATTACTTGTTAATTTTTTTTCAAGACCCTGTTCAACCTGTTTGTCATCGTCAACGCCGCCTGGTGTATTTGGGTCTATTGAAATAAAAACTATACTACTAACTTATAGTATGTATTAGGTATTATACAGTATCTTTATTCTTTATTCTCTTTGGAAGTTGATTTATTATTGATAGGATTTAAACGCTATATCATGCATTTTTTCTGTATAGATCAGGCTGCAATGACATTATTTTTCAAGACTTTATCAATAATTCAAAGGAAATTTCATAATCTAGCAAAATTATAACAAAATTAAAAGTTTAAGCCCTATATATTGCAATTACCTGAAATAAATAAAGGAATAAAATCAGTTGTATTGCAAATTGAATAAATTCAAATATGTAGTCACATCAAGGTACGCACTATCGTCAAATATCTTACTATAATAATACCGGACAGCTAGCGAACGACGCTGGTGCTGCTACCTAGGCGGCAGATGTGGTGATACTCGTGAAACAAGCTGTAATCAACTGCAATGTATATTGTTGCTGGGCTAGTTAATAGTTTTATTAATTAGTGCTGTGTTAAAATGTCAGGGTGTATGTGTGCTGTTCATAATTGCTACAAAATTACAGCATTACAAATTGCTCCAAATCCTACTGTCGATTTCAGACTGATCATAAAACGTGAGTCAATATTCTTTAGGAGGCCTAATTCCTTCGTCTTTGTGTTGATAGAAAAATACAAATTGGCTTTTTTTTATCTAGACCTAATAAATGAATAGAAGTTAAAATGTATCGGAAATTTTAAGGTTTTATCAAATCAAGTTTTATTATTGTCCATATGCCTTTACTAATTATTACAAGCATCAGATTACTATCAATTTTATCTTTGCAGTTGTCATCAATGCGTATATAAAGCATTATTGTAAATTCATTCCTAATAACAGAATTGATTTTCTCACTAAACCAAAGAAAAAATATATAACAATTAATTACGGAAAGTAATATGAAGTAATGTAATATTTCTCATAAAATGCAGCTTTGATATAAGATAATAATTTTACATTAAATACTATTCAACATTTCTTAAGTGTTTCATATATTATTCCACATCAGTAACACACGTTTTAAACAATAGTCCGAATCCCGGTATGTTAATATTTGTATATGTGGACGTAATTCTATCCCGCTCCGCTAGATGTCATGTCCGCGATATTTCGCGCTCACGCCAATGCTGCTAGTATACAGCTGTCCGGTATTATTATAGTTAGGTATTTGGTATCACGTGTAACCTAATGGATTCCTGACGAGAGAATCTGGCATCTTGACTGCCACAGACTGATTCAGTTTCATCATTAGTTTGGGGTGTGGTTTATTATTGAAGTTAAAGCATTTTGCTGCGTGCAGGAAGGTCGTGGGTTCAATTCCCAATGGGGTCATAGATTTTCTCCAGTCATTTAATCCTTCCGGTTGAACTGCGAGCCTGGAGTTCCCAGGAATGAATGCCGGGGATATTATTTTCTCAGAGTAAAAGTGACAGGCAAGCACGTATATCTACATCTAGACTTCTATTAATGTAAATTGTATAGAAAATCTGGGAACGTTAATCTTGGTGATCTGTAATAGGGATATATTTACCTTTACTATTTATTTTGGTAAACTATATACATAATTTTAAATGAAACCTTGAAAAATCTGAAACCGAAGATATTAAATTAGCACTTAAATATTGATTAAAATGTTCAATGTTTCAGTCTGTTCCATCTTCGAAACTGGCTGTGGTCGAACCTCCTGCCGACATGTGGAGCGAGAAGCTGGAAGCCTCAAAGCGGGCGTGGACGGACTTGATGTTTCGGTCTTCATATCCCTTCAGTATTTCAGAATGGAAAGAAAATGAAGGAAGAAGGTATTGTTCATAGTTATTAAATGCTGTTATCCCGAGTTAACTCGGGTTGCTAACATGTGTCAAAATTTATTAACCCGAGTTAACTCTTTTGAGTCCCATTGTGTATTTCATAGTGATTTTTTTGGTATGTAAGAAAATTAGTGATGTACAGTGATTCTGCAGTATTAAATGACCTCTTTACGAAAATAAAAAAATATGATACTTTTTTCACAAAACTGGTAAAATATATTGTAAGGGAAGAGGTTAAATGCTGTTTTAGTAGGACTGTAATCATTCTTACTTGGTCATTTTGTCGTTCCTTACTTTTAAAAACCCCCCTTTAAATGACGTTATTCTGTTTTCCCAATTCCAGATTAGTTCTTTGTCCCTATATTTTACGAATTTATCTGACAACTAATTTGTGTTTTCTCTATCTATACCTCTTTTTAATAAGCATGTGCATTTTTACGTTTAACCCTAAAAATTCAAATTCTATGCTTTACGTATCCTATGACCTGCGTCATTGAAAACAAGCGACAGATAGTTGCTTACAGTAAAACCCCTATTAACCGTGGCAATGAAAGGGGTAGACTGAACGGTTAATCGAAAAAATCGGATAATCCGTATCAAAATAATTCGTAATTTTCTCTGTGGTCTTGTATTCAACAGTCTAGATAGTGGATCAGATATAAATTCATTAATTTTTATGCCTAAGTTTGGTTGTTAAAACAGGTTTTTAAGAAAGGAAACTCCTTGTAATAGCTGTCTGTAGAAAGATATGGATAGTGGAGGTCTCGTGTTGTAGATTTACATACTTTATACACTTTATCCTTGATTTTTATTAAATTGAACACAGTTATGACTCCAATCTCGTATTCTAAGATGAGCCACGTTTCTCATTCCCCAAACCACTCAGTTATTTGCACTTCTTATCCTTAGAATAACAAGATTTATTTTGATACTCCAAGAAGATATTTTATATAGAAGTTATGCATCACAACTCGAACATTATATCACACTGTATAAAGGTAGTCTTATAATAGCCTTCTCTAGAAAAAAAAAATAACATGCTAATAATGTACAGTACTTCATAATTATATTTCTGTAGCAAAAAAAAAAAAAAAAATCGGGGTTCTACTGTACTTGCTTACTTACTGGCTTTTAAGGAACCCGGAGGTTCATTGCCACCCTCACATAAGCCCACTTCAGTCCATAATCTGAGCAAGATTAATCCATTCTCTATCATCATATCCCACCTCCCTCAAATCCATTTTAATATTATCTTCCCATCTACGTCTCGTCTCCCAAAGGTCTTTTCCCTCCGGCCTCCCAACTAACACTCTATATGCATTTCTAGATTCGCCCATACGTGCTACATGCCCTGCCCATCTCAAACGTCTGGATTTAATGTTCCTAATTATGTCGGGTGAAGAATACAACGCGTGCAGTTCTGTGTTTAACTTTCTCCATTCTCCTATAACGTCATCCCTCTTGGCCCCAAATATTTTCCTAAGCACCTTATTCTCAAACACCCTTAACATATTTGAATATAATTATTTGTTTACTATGCCGCCTTTGCTTATCTTAAAATTAAATAATTTGCATTAACGTTTTCGATACATGTGTATCATCTTCAGATGTGAAGTGTTAAATTAACATTTATAATGAAAACCTTGCCTATTAGATGGAACTTAATATGATGATTTTCGGGTCATATTAGTGTGACTGCTTAGACTTCACTTAAGTTGATCTATGATATACATGTTATGTTAGGTTAAATCACTTGCAGTTCATGTGGTATAATCTAAAATATATAAAACTATTTAAGAATTGTATACAACTATAAATGTAGTCATAGAAATGTGAAAACTTTGTAGAAACACTTTAAAAGTTTAAAACACTTTGAACACTTGTGGCTGTGTTTGCCGGTTTAGACTTCGTTGAATAGGGCAGTTTCTGTTCATATTGATGTTTGACAACTTCACATCTGAAGATGATACACATGTATCGAAAACGTTAATGCAAATTATTTACTTTTAAGATAAGCAAAGGCGGCATAGTAAACAAATAATTATAGTCAAATATTAATAGCTTATCGGCAAACTACAACATGAAACCCTTAACCTATGTTCCTCTCTGAGTGAGAGTCCTAGTTTCACAACCATACAGAACAACCGGTAATATAACTGTTTTATAAATTCTAACTTTCAGATTTTTTTTGACAACAAACTGGATGACAAAAGCTTCTCAACCGAATAATAACAGGCATTTCCCATATTTATTCTTTGTTTAATTTCCTCCCGAGTGTCATTTATATTAGTTACTGTTGCTCCAAGATATTTGAATTTTTCCACCTCTTCAAAGGATAAATTTCCAATTT
Organism: Periplaneta americana; assembly: GCA_025594305.2. Lineage (NCBI taxonomy): Eukaryota > Metazoa > Arthropoda > Insecta > Blattodea > Blattidae > Periplaneta > Periplaneta americana. The sequence continues at coordinate 8,424,540 of JAJSOF020000009.1, read as the reverse complement.
TTATATTTCCATTTCGTACAATATTCTGGTCATGAGACATAAGACAAATAATAGTTGCAAATATTACATTTTGATCATTTGTTGCAGCATTCGGGTATTTACGTAATATTAGCATTGAGATTCTATTAAAGTTGTACATCATTCCATAATTTGTCAAGTATTTTAGAAATGCAAATAAGAAGGCAAAGAATAACACCTCACAATCTGTTACGTGAAACTCAAGTAATGTTTTATTGTTTCTAATCTGTTAAATGATGAAAGTGGACTGTCATAAATTCGTCCACTAATAAGAGAGGTTTAAGTACTACATGATTAAATTGTTCTTCCTTACGGCATTCTGTGAATTTTTAGCTCCTTCTGAATTCTCCATGCTATAAAAAATTGTTGCGACTTCAGAATGTGGTAATTTGTGTTAAATATTCAGTCGTCATAAGGTGATTTCTTATCTGTTAAAAATTGTATCAGTGTTTTGTAATATTGGACTTATTAGTGATGTATGTTCGCCAGAAATTCTAATACAATTTTACAATAGAAATTTCTCCCTCTTTTTTATGCTGAAAGGATTATGATCACAGGTAAATACTATAAGCATTATTAACTACTTTAGTTAAAAATATAAATCTCATTTGTCTCATTTATTCACTTTAACACTTATTATGAAATTTGTTGTTCAAATCTAGTCTTTCAGGTAAAGCTCCCTGTAGAGCAGATTTGAATAATTTCAAGGAAAAATTGTTCCAATCGATCCCGTTTTTCTGCATTGAACGTGCCATATAAATGGCCCCGGAACAATTTTTCCCTTGAAATTATTCAAATCTGCTCTACTGGGAGGCTTTTCCTGAAAGACTAGATTTGCAATATTTTACTATGTACGTTAACAGAAAACCACAATTCCAAGTCACACAGAGATTGTGTGCACTCGATATGGGTCTCTGGCGTTTCGTCAGCCCACGCGAGTTGTGTGGATATAAAGGGAAAAGTTGAGACGTCGGGTGGAGTTCCCGGGTAGCTCAGTTGGTAAGAGCGCTGGTACGTTCAACCAGAGGTCCCAGGATCGATACCCGGCCCCGGAACAATTTTTCCCTTGAAATTATTCAAATTTGTTGTGGTTTTTATCTGTTTAGAATATATTTTACTATAGAAAACATGCAGTAAATCTTATTTTCGTTGCACTTCATGGATAATGATGATTGACTAGAAATTAAGCATTTTAGTCAATGCCTGATACGCTACATGTGCTTCAGATTCAGGTATTTTCTGGAGGGCGCTACCCCAGATGAGCTGAAATGGCTAACTGCTCAACAACTGCAGAGCACCAAGCTGTTTAAAACACATCTTAGCAGACTCCAGGTGGAGTAATGTTTCTTTATAGTACATTATGCAACGAGCCTATAATGAAGGTAATTAAGAAGCGAGTATGGATATTTATGAAAGGAGCGCAAGCGAGTTTCATAATTTTCATACGAGCTTCTTAATTTTACCATTAGGCGAGTTTCATGTACGATTTTATTATGCTCGACCATATTTCTAACTTGATATTACTAATTTTCTTTATATCTGACCTCGGCCAATGTCCCGTATGTTGTGAGATGTGCGAAAGTATTGATTTTCTCCGAGGAACAGTTGTTCACATTGACCTTGCTAGGCCATAAGAACCTACAGAGATAACATTGAAATTAAATTAGACATTGAAAAACGAGATGACAAATTGAATTTATTTGAATATTATTTACAATTAACGCTTATTATTATAGTAACAGAACATAACCTTCTGCGACAGTATTGGATTTCCAGCCTCCGTGACTTTTCGCTAATTCTCTTTCGATTGCATATCTGAGAATAATCGATACTTGCGGTTTTATAACGGTAGAAAGCTGACCTGTCATTGGCTGAACAGTTGTAACCTGAGTCGTCATTGGCTGAAAGACCTGACCTTTAATGAGTAGGTGTACTTTAATGACATGCATTAAAGGTCTGCTACCAGGTGTATAATTACTACATTTCGGCATGGTCGAGCATAAAATATGTTATACAATTTGTCTATGTATGGTGAAGGTAATTAATCTGTGTAATTTAAAAAAGTTGAAACGCTTAAACTTAAGACATGGTGTCATAGTGCATGGTAAGATGAGAAAGATTATTGTATATTGTATCTTAATTATTGCTGGTCACTTACTTAAATTATTGTAATCTATGTTAATGTTTGATACATCTGCTTGGTGTAGGGAAAAGAGAACAAAAGATTTGATTACATATAATACGTGACATTGTTTGTTATAGGTCCAAACCCTTTTCAACATTTTATATTCAAATGGAAATTTATCATCAGCTAATTTGACAGAAAAGGAACTCCTTCCAGTGGCTTTGCAACTATCTCCAGCAAATCTACAAAATTTTAATATTAACACAACAGATTTCAGGGTTCTTACGTCACTTTTTGTAAAACAAGAGAAGTTATGTTCCTACGCAACTGCTAAACAGGTGAGAAAATGTATTAATTTTAATTTCCATATATTAGATATTTCTTCAATGTTTAATACGTAAAGTGTCATCTGATTTGCATATTCAGATGTTTCGACCTTGAAATATGTGTGAATATTTACGTGGATTGATGAAAAAACTGTTTGCGTTTGTAATGACATTGACAACGTACAAAAATTGATGAAAAATATATAACTCAAACTTCATCAAACAGTATACTGCATATACAGGATTGAACCGTAAATAATGTTATTAATTTCAGAGGTTATTCTTTGAGATATTTTAAACAAAACAGTTTAATACAATTTTACCCGTTTTTTTGCTTTTTCGAGATAAAAATTGTTTTATATGTAACATTTCATAGCGTGTTTTGGGAAAGTCATTGATTTAATATCCAATATCCTTAGTCAATTTAAGAGAGCAGTATGTAATTTGAACTGGTAATGGAAATTGCGGGAAAACGGCTGAACGGATTTTAATAAATGACCATCATTTTAAAGCTTGGAACTCAGTTTTTCAGAAAAATAGTAGTTTTCAGTGAAATGTCAATTTTTCAACATAATTTTCCTGTTTTCCAAAATCCATCTGTAGTCAGTTTTGAGGACTAGCTAATTGCATTTCAGAATAAAACAAAACACACACTACAGTAAACAATATTACACGAAAGCCATGATCTGCAAGATTGCGGACATATTTAGAGCTCAAATTAAATTGGTTATTAAAAACTCAACTTACTAAAAATAATTTACAGGTTCGATTCTGTGGTGTGTAATTTTCTGGGTACAGCTGGGTACAGCTGTGTATTGGATATTAAAAACTACAAAACTTGAGATGGTTTGATGGCATTATTACCATTATAAATGAAATATTATTGTAGTTAATGCCATGATGTGACTATTTTTCATTAATTATACATATTAATGACATGAAAGTGAAACTTTTGGGATTATGTAGGCTAAGTAGATGTAGAGAATAACTTAAATTAGATTTTTATTTCTATATTTTACTGAGTGGCGGCTATATAGTATATATAGTATATGTTACTGAAGGCTATAAAACTGCGTAAGATAATAATATTAATAAAAATTAAATATTTTTAGTTATTAATCAAGTGGGGTTGGGTCTTTTTCATATATTTAATGGCGGTGTGGTGTAGATATTTATATGCGTGGTTCTCTTCAGTATTGGCTCGAGAGAGAGTATCTTTCATTAATATGGAAGCAAATAACTTTCAGAATGTCTGGTATTCTTCATTGAAAATAAATCTGAAAAATGTTTATTTGAACGTCTAATGAACTTAGTTTGCAGCATTTGCTGCACAAGCCACTATTATTATTATAATAATAAATGATTGGAGTAATTTTAGTTTTGTCATTTAGATATGCAAAATTTGATCCGAACAACATTGCAAAATTCCTTCGCAGAACGAAAAGTTACCGTGTTGTTATTTAAGGACGAAACATTTCATACATGTTTTCTAAAGCATAGTTTTATAAATTGCTCCTTTTATTGTTCGAAGGTCATTGTTTTTATCAACAGATACTTCAATCTCTAATTGCTCAATCAGTGCTGTCGGGAAGACTGGAGAGTGAGAGACCAGAAACATGGGGTGATGGAATTGAACATCTGGGAAAATTCATTTATATTCTTCCAGCAAAAGCCTTAGAACCCTACAAACTTTCACCACCATCGGCTTTAGTACAGTCTATAATAGATTCTGACAAGGTAACAGCAAGACAGGTAAGAAAAGAGAACTTTAATCTTATTTTAGTATATTATACTACTGAAGAGAAATTTTAACGAGATAACCTAACAGTCGGAGGCTTCATTAGGACAGAGAATGCAGGTCATCTGAAACAAGCAATGTACTCCTGTCCAAATGACATTGACAGTTCATTTTAATCAAATCTAGACTTGGGCGTCTAATATTTGCCATAGTTCTAAATACAGGGTGAAAGGGAACCTGTTACATTCAGTGGTAATAAAGTCAATGAGAACAAGTTTTTCAAACAAGTTTTCTGATACGCCCAGTAGTTTTGAGAATACGAGATGCAACGTGTTGCAACGCTGCAAAGAGAAGCAATGCTTCTGGAGGTCATTCCTTCGCAGTGAAGGTGAGTGGAATTCCACTCTGCAAGACTTGAGGAGAATGTAAAAAAAAAAATCTCATCAGATACGTTATATAGCCTACATCTTCTTTCTTTTCATATTAGGCTTTGTTAATTTTCATTCTCAGAGTTTATTGAAGAAGTCTGAGTTGTTCATGAAGAAGACTTTTAGAATTGAAAGTCCAATTAATCGTAGTAAAGCAAACTGATTGTTAACGCTTGTTTAGTTTAATTTTAATTGTTGTAACTACATTTTATCTTTATAAAAATGTGCTCCTATTTTCTGAAAAATGGTTTTGTTTCAATTTTCAATGAAAAGGTAAAATTGATGTTGGGAATTACTGTTCATTATTGCGACATTTTTTAGTGTTACGAAAATGTAATGTCGGACTTTGGATGATTTCAATTTGTCGAAATTTGGCTGTTTTATAAAGGCCAAAGTCCGAATTTCGGTCTTCGAAAAATATTAGACCTCCAAACCTAGGTTTTGTCAACAGTAATCTCACTAGAGGTTTTGATTTATCAGGAGAAAATCAAAATTAGAGTGGGATTTAATTGACTATTACACGATTAGAAGAAAGTAACCTATGTAAAGATTAGAAAAAAATAATCTAATACAATAAAATATTGACTTGCTAAAATTCTATATCACTAATGTTAATTTTACCAAAACGTTTGAAAGAAGCCATTTTCAGTTGACTATCTATGCGGTAAACAAATTACGATCGTAAAGTATGTTTTATAGTACCGTAAAGAATTTGCAGTTTGAAATGTTGGCAAAGAAACAAATGGTAGGGAAATAAAAACAGAAGAGAGTGTATAAAGGTTAGAAGAAATAAAGTAGGCTACTCCAATACCAGTCTAGTATACAGTCACGAAGCTTGAGTTTTAGGGTACTAGGAACAATAGACTGTGCAGGTACTATTTCGCATTGTGTGTAATGAGGCGATAGTAGCGATCCTGTGATTAGCAACTATCTGTGGATGCATATTTACTGCGTACTGAGCTTCGTGACTGTATATACGAGACTGTGCTATTACAATAGAATAGGTATTAATCGATTTGCTAAAATTCTATTTCACTAATGTTAGATTCACCAAAACATTTGAACGGAGCCGCCATTTTCAATTGACTATCTATGCGGGAAATAAATGACGATCGAAAAGCATGTTTTATAGTACGTAAAGAATTTGCATTTTGAGATGTTGGCAAACAAAGAAACCAATGGGAACTGATAAAAAATAAACAAAATGAAAGTGATAAAATAGTAGCGATAAATAGCCAGTATTGGTTGAAACGCATCCTTTTCTTACCGTTTTATTGATCAAAAGTAGTATGACGTAGTAGACGTGTAATAGTAAAATTAAACCACCAGTAGCAGTTTTCGCACTTGGCTCCCAAATGTAATAACTTCAACTATTAATTTCAAGTGAGAGACTTCATTAGGACAGGCTATGCATGTCGTAGTGAAGTGAAGCAATGAGCTACTGTCCATTACAACCAAATAAATTTTGATATTTTTGGAGAAAAGGCTTGTACAATTCATGATGAAGTGTGTTGCTACGAATGCAAATTTTAAACGTCTTTGATAAAGAATGTACCACGATTTGTCCTGGTCTGTGTACCAGAATTATGGGGTTAATCATTGCCTGATTCGAGAGATCATATTTGATAATAATATTACTTTCGATAGGCACGTATGGTCACGGGAGGAAAAATTCTCGACCTGGAGAATCCAGATTTTATGCTGAGCCAGAAAGGTTTGCTGAGAGCTCTGCCATCTTCACAACTGGTTGCAGCTACAACCTTGCCGCAGTTTCTGCTCTCCCATCTCCTCGCCAACCTTCCATCTGATTTGCCAGTTAAAGTTGCAGCTCTCTTACAAAAAGTAAAAAAACTGACTGGTGAGTGTTATAAATTTATAAGGTTGTAGTTATAATGGTAGTTATTAAACTACATGAATTATATGAAATGCTATCCTCGGTAAAATATTAACATACCTTCTCCAGAAATTAATTTCCTTCATAGAAACGGATCATTTCTCAAAACTAACTCTATTAGGCCTATAAGAACATTTTTTATTTATGATGAAATAACTTAAAAGTTTTCTCTTTTAAAATAATCCTGAAAGCTTGTAAGGAATAATAAAAATCATCGGTAGATAATTATTCTTGCATCAGTCCTTGTTTCGCTGAACATGTCTATTTGTAGGGCTGTTAGAGGTGAAAGCAGATACTGTAAATTAGTTTATAAATTCTGTTGGCCAACAGAGGTTGATTGGTTAGTTTAATTACGATGTATATTTTATTACTCGTTTACGAGTTCATTGTACTGATAGCATTCAAATCCATTTACTAGCACTCGTTGACAGCACAGTTCTTTGTACATAAATTCTACCAAAAATTGAATATTGAGTAAAAATTATTAATTGATAATTGTATATAAACACCTAAAAGTCTTAAATTTGATTTTATAGAAACTTAAATTTATTTCTTTAGCTTCTACAAATCTTTTCTCTACTCAACACACATGCTTGCATGGCCAAAGTGCTTGTCATTATCGAGTCGTAATACTTACAAAGCAAAAAAAAAAAAATCACACAAACACTGATCTAGCAGTTCGTTCAAAGGTATTTTTGCTCTAAATGAGCAGTAACTACGATCAGGTAAATTTTGTTTATTAATGTTGTTCAGAAAATGCTAAACTATGCAACATCGTAAATTAAAGAATTTATTTCTTGTCTCGTTTAAAGGGAACATATTTAACGGTCAATAATTACTACGTTATTTCAATTAAGAATGGAAATTTTTTGAATGGATTAGAATTTGTATACAATGTATGTCTCTGTTAATTCACAGGCGATCCATTTACGTTGAAGACAATATTAACAAACAAAGAACGAAACCAGTTCTTTAAGATAATGCCTTCTCGAACTATAGCAACAATCATAACAGACTTACAGAATATAAAAGACTTCGACAATGATATAAAACAATTACCACAAAATACTGTAAGTATTTTCGTATTAACTAATAAATAAAAAGTTCTTAATTTTGTTGCATTATAATGTCTTTAATTTGAATGTTCTTTCTTCCAATAGTTGTCAGTTTGGTTGGCAGCTATGAGAACGAAGCTGACAAATAAAAATGGCTTATGGACTTCAGATATTCTCCTGTCAAACAGATCCTATCCCGCGCTGCTTGGACTGTCATGCAATGATATTTATGCGATGGAAACTGTGGACTTCATTTATATAATGGAGCAATACAATAGAGCCAGGAAGAATGTCAGCAAGGTACAGTAGGCCTACTACCTTGAATAATATATGTGTAGGAAGTCTAGGAACTAAACGAAGGGTTTCAAGCCAGAGGGGACTATTCCACAATATCTAAAAAAAAAAATTAAGTTTATCCTAATCACACTTTATCTTAATTCACCTTATGGTAAGCATGAATAGCTATTTCCTTAACTGCTGAAGGCAATACTTCAAATATAAAGTTTCGCAGCATATGGGTTTAACCGTTAGCAGTTGAAATTTAAACATGAATATCTTCACAACAATTTCTTGTGGATTTGGTGGTTGATGTCTGGTTTGAAACTCTTCAAATATAATGTGCACGAAGACTGAACTAGTTCAAACAAGTCCACACCTGTGGAGTAAATGCTTAGCGCGTCTGGCCGCGAAATCAGGTGGCCCGGTTTCGATTCCCGGTAGGGGCAAGTTACCAGGTTGAGGTTTTTCCGGTGTTCTCCCTCAACCCAATATGAGCAAATGCTGGGTAACTTTCGGTGCTGGACCCCGGACTCATTTCACAGACATTATCACCATTATCTCATTCAGACGCTAAATAACCTGATATGTTGATAAAGCGTCGTAAAATAACCTACCAAAATAAAATAAGTTCAAACCAGTCTGAAGAAAAATTAATTGCAATAAAGTTCAGAAATCCCTATTAATTCCTATTTTCTATGAATTACCGGTATTCTGAAAGAAATGAAATTCGCATATGAGTAAAGTGCAATTGTTTTTTTCTGTCACATTCGTCTGTTAAAAATTTCTCAGAAAAGTCTAATTTTTTAATTAAGGGGACCCGGACGTGAGTTTTCTATATTTTCAACACATATACTTTTTTATTTTTTCTCTAGAAATATCAAAGATATCTGCATGAAATTTTATGTAGATTTACAATAGTACAGTAAATAAATATTGACCTGTACAGTAATATAATTTTCAAGATGTTTGTTCTATATATTTTCATTTAATTTACAAATAGAAAAGCCTTCGATTAGAAGGCAAATAAAAAAATGTGTTCATAGTTCCTCAAAGGGAGTTAACACTCTTTTATAACGTAGTTAATTCATTTTAACAATATTTGTAACATACTAAGATTGAATAAATGAACAATTATAAAATAAGTTTTACACTGTAGTCTGTTTTATTAATACAGTAATGTTTTTCTCATTTAGCTTTGAAATTTAAGAAATCGTGACTTGTGTATATGAGTAAATATTTCTAAAATATTAGTAACAATGTTATGTTTCTGTTGTAACAAAACTAAAGAGTAATTAGTATAGAAAGTTCATACACTTTTATCAACGTGTCTCAAAATATAATATGTGTAATTTTAAACGACATTCTTACTAAACTTTCAAATTCTTTGTTGCATGGTTTCAATTGTCGACTAAAGATAATTTGAGGAAACAGTTAAAATTATAAGAAAATGTGAATATTAATTTCCAGCCATTTCCAAAGGATCTGCAATACTGCTCTCAAATGGCTTTAATGAATTACTTGGAGATGAAAGCAAGTTTGCAAGTTGCTAACCATTCTCCAGAACTACTGGATTATCTACAGCCAGCAGAGATAGCAGCAGTTGGTGGTAAGAAACTCTAAGACTAACATTTTTAATATAAAATGTAAATATTGTAATAATAATACTTAATTGATAACAAAGTAAAAGTTTGATAAATGTTTAAATGGAAAATAAATGTGACCACTTACGTTGATTAGTTATTATGAATTAAGAGGATTGATCCATTCATTAATTCATTGAGATCGATCGATCGATCTGATAGACCATGAGGTACCTATGCACTTAGATCTTTCTTAGATCCAGTGTGCCACCTACAGTACAGGCAGAGTGGTTATAGCAGATCGATTCTTTGTATAAAAGACCATAGTGTCCTCAACTACACTCGTTTGGCATTTTCTGGTTCCAAAATGTGTGATCCCAGAAGTCAGTCTTAATGCAATGAAAACCTTGCATCGATAGAGAATGTGGGCTGATGTTTCGTCCTCCATCCCACATGTTGGGTCCTCATAAAGTTCAATAGGGATATCCTGAACTAGCACCAACAGATAGCGCACGTGTACTATGAGGGATGCGCTTTGCGTGTGCATTTGTTTTCCGATATATAAACATTGAGGATTTACGTAATGTGTTAGTACATTCAATACTCTTAAAAACAACTCAAAATGTCAAATTCTTGTTGTGTTCCTATATATAAAAACCAGGGAAAGCTTTTTGTCTTCATTCAGGTCCAAATATTCTGAATATATGCTTTAAAAATTAAAAATTTAACTAATTAAATTGCGCCTTCGAAAGTGCTAGACATTAACCAAAAATAACTACAAGTAAGGAATTTCTGGCTACAATTTCATTTTGGAAGAGGACAAGGAAAAATTAATAAAAACATATGCAAACTCTACAGCAAGCTGTGTTATCTTTGATTATATTCAGTACTTCTAGGAATCTCTGAAGTTTACACCTGCATTTTACGCCTGTAGTAAACTCTCGATTAATTGGGATGCTTATTATTCAGGACGATCCATAGTGAGATCCATAAGTTGCATTTGATCTTTCTGCAACTAGAGAAAAAAATACGAGGAATTCAATCTCGATAGTCCCTTCTTTATTAAAAAAAAAAAAGACATTGGTGGCTGCATATCCTGTTTTTAGCGTACGGTACTCACAATATAACGATTAAAGAGGTAATATTCACCTTCGACAAAGTTTCTATTTTATTTATTTATTTTTATTCTTGCATCTTGTCCTCAAAGTTCTCATTTAGGTTCATGAATATTCAATATACTCGTATCTATATTCTGCATACTGCAGATTTCCCCATCCATCTCTTAAGGGGAATCGCTCAGTATTATAAAAGTTTACGCTATTATTTATTGTAAATTAAATTAAATTATGAGGTAAGAAAATACTTAATTATATTAAATTACACTAGGTTATACAAAATAATTATAAATATAATTTTGACACGCACAGAAAACCAACAAGCGGGAGAACATATTCAACTGTAGCATATGACATAATATAGCCCTACAACATGTTGTGCCGTATGGAACACTCCTGCCATCTAACGGTAAAACTTCGCATAAGATCTCCCTATTACATTCAAATGTCTCATTAGGTTGTGCCCTGTTATAAGACCTGTTATTACTGACTTGTTTCCTACTTGGAGACAGCAGCTTTTTTGCGATTCTTATGTTAGGTCCATCAATAATCTCTTGAGCCTGACGTTAAGAACTAGTAATACTCCTGTAGCCAGCGCATTTTCGTCATCCACTTCTTGAACTCGTGCCTGGCATTGTGGTGAAATTTCAAATATTTCCCAATATGGGCCTACAGAGTCAATTTTTGAAGTTGAAAAAATAGAGGAGCGAGATCTGAAATGAACACAAAAAATAGTACCTATGTTACAGGACCGAAGATATATCCATTCAGTAATTTTCCTATATCGCATCATCAATACTTCTTCGCCTAACTATCTCTTGGTGCGTTTTAATTTCTTGTCATCTTATCACAGCCTGGGTACTCGTTCTAAAAATGACCTTTTATTATCTATGCCTTGCCATAAAACAGCTCACTATTCTTCGTCTTTCACAGTATCAGCAATTCCTTTCTGGAACTCCCTGCCCAGCTCCCTCAGGAACTGTCGAACGATATTGAAATTTAAAAGTAAATTGTTTAAACACGTGACCAGTATTCATGTTTAATTCTCCTTTGTGTGTGTATATGTGTGTGTGTGTGTGTATATATGCAACTTTTCTCAGCGTTGTATTACATTTGAATTTGTTATTCTTGTAATTTGTAATATTGGTTCACTTATCGCTTGGATGTAACTTCTAGCCTTATATTATTTTGTAATTATTTAGTATGTTTGCATTATTTTACTCAACTTGTGCTTGTATGACTATATACATTTTTATTAGTGTTTAAATATTAGTCTGTAAAATTGCATTAGCTTCTTTTGTTTCTGGCTAAGTGGAAGAGTAGACCTGATGGCCTTAACTTCACCAGAATAAATAAATATTATTATTACTATGTTGTATCGAATTTCTCACATCGACAGGTTACATTTTATCAACGTTACCAGCACAGGACATTGAAGTGTCGAGCCATAGTCAACAAATTCTTGAAGCTATCGGACAATTACCTTTTCCAGAACTTCTAGTTGCTACAAAAGAAAGTAAACCGCAAATGTATGCAAAACTTCTTTTAAAAACTCATGTGAGTATAGTTTTTATAAATCTGTATCTCTAGGACTAATAGGTAACCCAAATAGGAGTTGGTTTCCAGAATACTTTCCTTTTTTTCGTGATATTTTTAAAGCTTTTGAAAAACTGTCTTCAGTCTTAAGTATAAAATAGAATATAATAAAAAATACTACTGTGACTAACACTGCTAGAATTGTAACTTAATCACTGAAAACCTGAAACTCTTACGTAAGGTAAACTTACATATTGTTTCCAGTTAATCATATTTAATTTCGAATTTCGCAGCAATAAGACTCAATAAAATAAAGAGTACCTAATCCCAAAAAAATGTATTTTAAGATATTTCTATGTGAACGTTTTTGAAAATTTGAAATATAATAATTAATAATTTTAAATTAAATCAAACAGAAGGGATAGTGCCATAATTTTAAACAATGGAGCAAGACACGTTAAAATGTAGTTTCATTTTTGGTTATAATAAAGCTGAGATTTTATTTTTAGTTTTGAGATTTGAAAATTATCATTGGAAAGAAAAAATAAATTCTTAATTTCATCACGTTTGATATTAATTTCATGTTTTCACATAGGAAAAGGAATTACAGATATTAAAAATGACATTTTATAAATACCACAACTAAAATCCTTAGAAATACAAAATTTAAAAAAAAATCCCTTACAATATACTGTAGCCTACTCTTAATTTAAGTTAGTTAGCATTTCGTTTTTCCTGATACAATTCCTGATACTAATATACTTTATATAAAATTATTCACAGGCTCAACCGTATGAAAATATAAATTCCATTAAAGCTGTGGAACTCTTCAGTTTAGGAAATCTGGTTCATTTCTTAACTGCCGAAGACATAGTGAAGATAAATTCAACTTCGTTCAAACTGTTTATTGAGTCAGTTGGTGATTCTCAATCAAGACTGTGTGTGCAGATTCTGCTACAAGGGCAGCGTGGTATCAAATTCTGCTGAAGACATTTGGGTAAGATACTTCATAATACTTCATAAATTAGTATCATTTTATTCTTAATCTGTAGGGCGACATAAAAGTGATCTCAAAGCACTTAAAACTTGTTAAAATGAACTAACGTTGTAGTTATACACTGTGTTAAATATTAAAACTTAAAAAATTGCTACACCTTTGTGACTTGTATCCATTGTGTTATTAATTCAGTTTAAGGAGTTTTAACGTTATATCACAGTCTACATATACAGTTACGAAGCTCAATAGGTAGGGAATATGTATCCACTAGGATGTTGCTAACCACTAGGATCGCTAATATCGCCTCATCACAGACAATGCGAAATGCTGGGTGTTCATTTCAAAGTGTCATGACGTCACTGTTGTTGGATCACAGATTTGAAGCGAGTTTCAGCTTATATGTTAGAGAAGTTGCCTATTATTTAAGGCGTTCTTCAATCTGAACTTGAGAACATGTACTGTATAACTTGAACGTCGTAGCAACAGATGGCGGTCTGTACGGTCTGTGTGCTACCATAACCTCTTTCGAACTGTTTTTTGCGCCGGCAAGTCGTACGCAGGGTATTTGTTATCATCGGTTGCGTACGGGAACATTCCACAACACAAGTCAAATGCTCCATGTCCATGTTGACCGTCGAAGTTAATGTCAACAAATACGTAAGTAATCGTCTTAACCCTCTTCCCATATCCCGACAGTACGTATTTCCAAACAGTTCACATTCCTGCCACTACCGGCGTTACCGTACGTATCGGTACGTACTCTTCAGAATGAACGCCGTACTTGCTAGGCAACTTCTCTGCCTCATCGGTTATACACCTGAGCTGCGGAAGTGTAGGAAGATTGAATTCTCTAGGCTCATCGGCTAGCCACATGACGGCATACAGCGAGCCATGACACACTTTGAACTGAACACCCAGTAGTACCGGCTCAGTCTATTGTTCCTAGCACCCTCACAACTCAAGCTTCGTGACTGTATATACTAGACTGTGGTAGTTTGATCACTCTTTCAAATCGGTTGTAGATGTTATCATTGGTACCAAGGATCTGAGAGTGCATAATGTTGAAATTAGTGAATATCTTGGCATATTTAAGGTCAATAAATAATTTGTGTCTTGTACAGAGATACATTTACATGGACTGCTGGAACATTGGCAATTTTGGGCGATTTCCTGGCAGTGGTGCCAACTGATGGGTTGAACTCTGTACCTGAAGACAGCTGGAGAGAAGCTGCGGATACTTCAGTGGAACAATCGTCATACCACGTGAAAGTGGACTGGCCTGGGAAAGTGGACACCATTCCAATCTATCAGGTATAGGGAGGGATGTGGCACGAAGAACGTTAGTTCACGTACCTGTACACATTTTTTTCAGATCACTTAAAATTTCTTACTGATCACTTTTGACAAGAGTAATGAATAATTACGAAGATAAAAGTAGAGAATTAAATCAAGAACAGAATACAAGTTGGAATGAATAAATAATATATTGAAATTAACAAGAAATATTTTAACTTGTTCTTACCAATAATTTTTCAACAAAAATAGTGAAAAATTTCCGTATCACAAATGTTTAACAGCAGTTATTTGTTGAAACTAAAGTACACTTTCTTTGAAACATCTTTTGATTTTTTTTTTTGACTTGCAAGTTTGAAATTCAGTCAATTTTCGTTTACTTTTTATATTTGTTTACTTTTCACGTGTGCTTGTTAGTATACAGTGATGCAGCTTTTGAAATCTGCCATGTGCGTGATGCTCTGACAAGTTGGTATACTTCCTCACAAACCACTCATCCTCCTGCCCATCCTGAATTTCAAAAACAGTGGGACGTTATCTTTTCCCAAAAAATTTTAGATACACTCCTTTCTTCTTTCACATCCGAACAAGACATTGCATGTCTCCTGCTCTTCAAGAGAGTGAGTCTGGAGCTTTGCTTAACATTTATAGCATTTTTTTACCTTCTCCTCAAATCAAACCCTAATAGATAAAACATCCTTTAAAATCGCGATAGCTTTACGCCTTGTTTGTAAACTCTGCCAGCCACACCAATGTATTTGCGGGGAATTGCTGATATTTACGGCCATCATGCACTCAGCTGTGCGATTATCAGCAAGGGTCGCATTCCCAGACAAACATCACTCAATGATATCATTAAAAGATCTCTGACTTCTTGTGGCATCCCATCTCTTTTGGAACCACCAGGTATTAGTCGCGCAAATGGTAAACGACCCGATGGTCTGACCTTAATTCCATGGTCTAGAGGAAAATCTTTAATTTGGGACTCCACTATCGTTGACACTCTAGCTCCATCTCAAAGTGCCGAATACCTCAGACGCGCAGCATCTGCTGATTAGCCGTGAAAAAAGAAAGTCAATAAATATGCTCATCTTTTAGACAATTATATCTTTGTCCCCTTTGCTGTGGAGACCTTCGGTCCTTGGAGTCAATGACGAATAAAAATTTTGGTATCTCAAATCGGCCAAATTTTGATCTCCATTACTGGTGATCGCTGTTGCACTACTTATTTGCGTCAACTCTATAAATTAAGTATTGCTATTCAACGCGGAAATGCAATGAGCGTTTTGGGTATCTTCCAGAGTCAGCCCTTTGGACGAACTTTTCTCCTGTAAATTTTTTATCTCTATGTAAATGTTTTATATTTAGTGTAATTGTAACGGTGAAAATATTGTTAATCAATAATTTTTATTTATTTTCATAAGTGTATATTATTTTTCTGTTTTTGTAAGTAATTTTATGAGGTTGTTAGTTAAAATTAGATCTAGAGTTTTAAGATAGTTATTTTGAACGTAATTTACTGAAAATAAATTATGAAGTTAGTAATAACTCTGGAAATACTCGATCACAATTACACAGGCCTACTTTCATAACTTTTTATTCGGAAAGAATATGAAAAGAATTAATATTTCAAGAAAGACGTTTGAGGAACAATGTTTTGAAGTAAGAAGATCTATTATTATATGGTACATTCAGACGGTAAGTTTCTCCAATTAATATGCATATTAATATAATGTTAATTTTCAGGCATGCGCTGAAGTTCTTGACGACTCGGAATCTGCAGACTACATAGCAGCAGTACGTGGACTGACACGGTGGTACCTCGCCGCATTGCAGAACCAGTTGAACGCTGTAGTCAGTGCCTCACAATTGATCGCACAGTCTAAGAAAGTAGAAAGTAAAGGAAAATGGTTATTCCCGACGTTCCCAGTGGAGATAGAACATCCTGAAAGTATTGTTAAGGTGTTAGAACCCGATGAAGATGAAGAACCAATTAGGATGAAGAGGCCAGGAGCAGAAATGGATTTTACTACAGGTTAAAACTAAATGTTAATGTATTGCCTAGATACGTACCGGTACGTAAATAATCTACCTTAATTATTCGAAAGATCAGAATGCTAAAAGTAACTTCACGTATTGGAGACATTGGTTCAAATTCGAGAAGTTCAGAAATGGATTTAGTGGCGGATAAGTTAATGTATAAAGTCAATATTGGCTACGTGCGTTTTTTTATGAAATCACTCCATTATTTTTAAGTTGGTAGAGATCATAATCATTATCAATAATCGGCAAATTAATTTAAGTTTTTACTCTTGCATTCTATAAAACAAAAAGCTAGGTTCCAACTATCATGTTCCTAGCTTAATTAAAGATGTAAAGTATAACCACAATTGCGGAGAATAATGGAATATAGCGAAGTTAGAATCAGGATTGTTATTCTTACGAGAAATAAATTTATTTAAATTCTTCAGATAAGTGTTAGAAGTCGGTCTGGGTGGCGCAGTTTCATAGAGTGCTGGCCTTCTGTATCCGAGGTTGCGGGTTCGATCCCAGTCCAGGTCGATGGCATTTAAGTGTGCTTAACAATTGAGATTTAATTTCGTATGTTTCTTTTATTTTAATAATAATTTTAAATGTGAATTTATTTAAATTATTTCGTGATAGTTTAGAAACTGATGTATCTTTTATAAAACTTGAGTTCATTTTGACAATTTGGATAACATTAATTTAATTGTTTTTGTTTTATTGCATTCTACCATCCTTATGAGAATAAAAATGTAGCTTGTGTTCGAAATTGGAACATATTATAACACAAAATGAATAATGAATTTAATACCATGTGTTAATGTAAAACGTGTGACAAAACGTGTTTATTCTGGATACGCGTTAAGTTATTTGATTACCTTGTTACCTTCAAAGATCTTAGAGGTAAGCCTGAATGATGGACAACCCACAAGCCTAGACCTCTGTGTAACTAGCCAGGCGTTCGTAGGGAAAAGGAATCGCCTGCAAGTATTAACGAATCTAAAAGCGTGGTATTTTTCATGTATAAAATAACAAGGAAACATCGCTCAATGTTAAGAAAACTTTCAAACAATTTATAATCCATTCGAAAGAGCATCCTGAAATATGGTGAAATCTATAATATTACATTCTACGATACTTATATGAACGAGCTAAAGAGAGTTAAAGAGGCGGGGGTGGGGATCTCCGTCATCCAATGGGAGTCTATTACGTTTGACCTATTGGGTGAGAGGATTGAATACATGTTGTGTTGTCTAAGCAGTGTAGGGAGCGAAAGGCAAGCAGTGCAGTTCCTAAACGTAGCAAGGCGAGGTTACATACTTTAAAAATAAGGAAACACAACTATATGTTAAGCAAAGATATAAACAATTTCTACATCATTTTTGAAATATAATTCTGGAACATATTAAAACTGCTAATTTTACATAGTCTATTGCTGTTATATTGTGAGCGTGTGGGTGAGTGATCGGGAATTTTAAACACATTACAATAAATGCGTATGAAATTCTTGAAACAAACCTGTAGGCCTACTCATCAATAATATGACGGTTCCTGCTTATTCCGCTTCAACAAATTAATTCTCCTGTGAAAGATAGTTGAATAAAAAAATGCTACAAACACAAAAGTTTCTTGCACAAACTACTCTTCACCTAAGAGAGTTGACACATTTTCTGCCATACGAAATTCACATAATATACTAATTGCCCTTCTAACAAATACCTTACTGTAATAATACCGGACAGCTAGCAGTTTTACGTGCGAACGACGATGGTGCTGCTACCTACCTGCCGGGATGGAGATACGAAACAAGCTGTTCAATTGCAATGTATATTGTTGCTGGGCTAGTTAATTTGTTAATAGTTTTATGAATTAGTACTAGTGTTAAAATGTCAGGGTGTATATGTGCTGTTTATAATTATTGTGACAATTGCAGCATTACAAATTGCTCCAAATCGTACTTTGGATTTCCGACGGTTCATAAAACGTAAGTCAACAACATTCTTTAGTAGGCCTAATTCCGTCCGTCTTTGTGTTGATAAAAAAAATACAAATTAGTTTTTTTATTTAGACCTAATAAGTAAATAGAAGTTAAAATGTATTGGATTTTAAGGTTTTATCAAATTAAGTTTTATTGTTGTCCACATGCCTTCACTAATTATTACAAGCATTAGATTACTATCAATTTTATCTTTGCAGTTGTCAGCAATGCGTATATAAAACATTACTGTAAATTCATTCCTAATATCAGATTGATTTTGTCTCTGTAAACCCAAAGAAAAAATGTGCAACAATTAATGACGGAAAGTAATATGAAGTATGCAATATTTCTCATAATATGCAGCTTTGATATAAGATAATAATTTTACATTAAATATTATTCAACGTTTCTTAAGTGTTTCATATATAATTCCACATTAGTAACTCCAATTTTAAAGAATAGTCCGAATCTCGCTATGTTAATATTTGTATTGTGGACGTAATTCCATCCCTCTGCGCTAGATGTCAGGTCCGCGATTTTTCGCACTCACGCCAATGCTCTGTCTGTCTGGATATTATTTTTCTAATAATACAATGGTCAGTGCCGTTTTCAAATGTTTCGTTTGTATAAATTAAACCACGGCCGACTTGATGCTTAGATTTTATCCTTTACAGATGACAAGTCTCCGTGATAAACCTATTTTTTAACCAATCTATGAGACAAACGAAAGTGTGACTCGCTCTTTACGCTACTTAAACATAATAATTATATTCAATCTTCATGGCCGTTAGGTCAAACGTAATAGACATCCCATTGGATGGCGGAGACCCCCATCAATTCATCTTTAACTCTCTGTAGCTCGTTCATATGCACAACGCAGGATTATATTAAAGATTTCTATATATTTCAGGATGCATAACAAAATCTCTTTAAAAATGATTTCTGATTTTCGAGTTTTATTCCTTATAATTAACCACCATGAAACCGAAAATTTTTTTGATAGGACTGATATTTAATGAGATAAATGAGTTTTAAAATTAAAATACAATACCATCTAAGGCTGTATAATGAAATGAAAACAAATAAATTAAGTTACGTTTATTAGATTTTCAAAAGCTATATGAAACATTCAAAATACTGTTTTTAAAGGGTTATAACATAGGGCCTGAATTAAATCGAAATATCTCGCTTATTATTGATTTCTGTAAAATATGTTACATAACAAAAGTCTCTTTAAAAATGATTTCCGATTAACAGATTTTGTATAATTTTAATTATTATTTTACCATTGTAAAGTGTACAATTTCTCTAATGGACATAATGAAATGTTATTAGGCCTACAGTAAATTCTGAGTGTTCTCTGTGTTTGTATGAAGTAATATCAAAATTAACAGATTTGTATAATTAAATATTATTTCAATTGTAAAGTTAGTTTCTCTAGATGGACAACATATTAAACAGTTTGGATCCTTCTTTATCAATTTAAATTAGGTAACATATTAATTTATCCTTCTATCAAAACGCCCTATTTTAATTATTTCTAACAGGTGCAGCGGAGCGCACGGCTAATGCTAGTGAAATATAAATTGTTCGGAAGTTTCTTAATATTGAGTGATCTTTCATTGTAAGAATATTGTGAAATTTTTTTACATAATGTGGTTCAGTGTACTATACCAAATTTGCTTATAAAAATATTTGGACCCACTCTGTATAGACCTATAGGTCGTATAATTTTATGTTATAAATGCAACACTATTTTTATGTAGAATTAAAAACTTACCTTATACATATTTTCTTTGTTGTAATATTATAACTTTCTTTCAGATCAAACAACAGAAACAGTGACAGAAGTATCGATGAAAGATTATCTTGGAACTAAAAGCACTTCTACTCACAGCACGACTACAAGTACTGCTATAACCTCTAGTATATCGGAAACTAGTATATCTTACAGTACATCACCATCCACCGAACCAAAAACTACTGAATCGTCTATTACATCATATACGTCTACTTCAGTAGATTCTGCAATTGTGACTAGTGAATCTACTACGGCATCTCTTCTCACTTCAACTCAGAGTTCAGATGTCTCTCTTGTACAAAATGGGAAATTAAATGTTACAATAGCCATCGCAGAAGTCGTTACACAAAGCCAATTACAAACGTCAACTCAAATACCAAAAAGCAGCAGTCCAGAGAACGTATTGCATGAAATAAACACTATTGAAAATGAGGATGACAGCTATTCAATAATGAAAACTGAAATGGCGACTGAAAGTGGAAAATGGCAAACAACTGTTTCACCCAATTCATCAATTGTAACAGAGTTCCCAAGAACTACATTTTCAGATTCTAGTCGGCAATCTAGCACTGGGACATCAATTAATCAGGTTAATGAGTCGGTTTTAAGTAATAACTCCTCAGAAAACATTTCTGAACACGCAACAGTTTTTCCGCTTAAAGCTGCTGAAGATGTCCAAAACAAGCTTTCAAATTCGGAAGAGAATGTAAGACAATTGGAAAATGCTTCGCTTTCCTTGAAGGAACAGAACGATTCCCTCTCTACAAAACTAGAAGAAATATCACAACTCCCATCAATACTCAATTCAAACAATACAAAAACGAAAAGACATGTTAATGAAGATGATTTAAATGGTAAGATTTTCAGTAAGCAATCAAATTAAGTAATAAGTTTATATAACTTTAAACAGGACTCGAAATTATTATTATTATTATTATTATTATTATTATTTATTATTATCATTATTATTATTATCATTATTATTATTATTATTATCATTATCATTATTATCATTATCATTATTATCATTATCATTATCATTATTATTATTATTATTATTATTATTATTATTATTATTATTATTATTATTTTAATTATTTATTTATTTAGTAATATCATTTGTTACCGTACAATTTTAAACGACATATTGGCGTCATACTGATGTGTCAATCGTTTCGACTATCAATTTGCATTGTTGTCTCGAGACAAGGCCTCATGAAATGAAGTAATTTTGAAGGACCGGTATTAACAAGAAGGCTCTGCCTACCTTGTTAAATGTAACGGGGGCTATGAAGACAAATGAACAGAGATTAAGCTTTTATTTCGAATCCCAAACATCCTTACATATTTAACAAAACAATAACAATCACGAACAGCAAAAACGTTTAATCTATCCCACGTTACTTCTCCAGTGTTAATTCGTTAGACCCAAGTTTACTGTAGGAAATCATCTTGTATAGTAATTGACAATACTTAGAAGGAAAATGTACTATCTCATGAAGATGAATTTCATTAATAAAATAATTTAGTTTTTATTACGATTAAAATGAGCGACTTTGTTGAACTAGCTAAACAGTAATATGTTAAAGCTGAAACTTGGAAAATGGTTCTTATGAGAATATTTTTGTTCAGATTTTCTATGATAATACAAAACAAACTACGAACATTACGTTTAAGTGACCACACTTCAAGTAGTACATGAAGAATGTTTCATTTTCTTTTCAGAGGAGCTTGTAGTCAGTGGCAACACAAAAATGGAACAGTCCAGAGATATCTTAAGAGCTGTCTTGGTGTCTGATACCAGTCATTCTACTTCACAAACCAGCACTCCAATTGAATCAACCACAGAAGTAGTTTCTTTGCAATCGAAGGAAA
This sequence comes from Periplaneta americana, assembly GCA_025594305.2. Lineage (NCBI taxonomy): Eukaryota > Metazoa > Arthropoda > Insecta > Blattodea > Blattidae > Periplaneta > Periplaneta americana. The sequence continues at coordinate 8,402,477 of JAJSOF020000009.1, read as the reverse complement.
GGACGGAAATGAGATACTGGCAAAAGGTGCGAATTCTGTGTATGTTTTCTGTTTCCATAAATTTAAATCCCTTCTGAAGTATTTCAGAGATTAAAAAATATTTTAGTATCTGAAACGTGATTTGCATTAATATATCAATTCGGAAGGAAATTAAAATAAAATTCCTGTGTAGTTGAGTGTGTGTATAGAATATATTTGTGCCTTAAAGTAGTCCATGAAATACCAGTACTAATAATATTTAACTGATAATTCTTCTTTAAATATTTAGTCATAGCTCTGCAGATAAAGAATAGTTCTTAATAATATATTGTATATTGGGATTTTTTGTATCATTTTATTACATTATCGTCCCTCGTCTTCATATTATTATTGCTGGTACTTTGTTACTTAGCTCAATGTGAAATCTTCATTATTTATTACTTCGTAGTTAAAGAACTTTTCTAAAGAGATTTTGAAGATGAATCTCAGATAAAGTACTTCTAATGCGTGTCTTTAAATTAGTCATTTTGAAAATCTTCCAAAAGTTACAAGGATTTGACGATTCTTCAAAGATGAACAAAAATCGGAACTAGAATGGTATCTTACTCAGACTCCTTACAAAAGACTAAACTCACTGAATAACTGAAGTTATTTTGAATACCGGTATTTGAAACGCATAGCGGTAAAAATTCTAGTCACATCAGTGGATTCAGCAGTCTTAATGACCCCAGTAACTAGTATACTCTGTCGCTCCAGGAGTGGCATCCACTCGAAGGGTTTTTGTTCATCTGGAGACGAATATAGCCAACCATTGAAATTTGATATATTCCTATATTTACCATCAGCACTGAAGAAAGGCAAAGCCCCACGTCTGGGTAATTATTCACCTTTGCTTCCTCCCTTATTCAGAACGAACTGACAGAATAACTACAGTTCTGCTGAAGATAAGCTTTGGTAAATGTTGTTTTACGTTAATTTTAGTATCTTGTGGAGGCCATGTTGATAAATTTCTAGTGAAATATATTCCTTGTGTAACAAAGTTCAAAGTTGAACCATCCTACAGTGAATAAAGGACAAATGTTTTCGTAAAAAAGAAGTATTTTCCCTGGTCCCTGGACCAGAAATAAATATAAATGGAATAAAAATTATTTTACCCTGGATAAAATTGGTAGTAAAACTGTTTACGTATACATTGCTATGTCTCACTGGAGCTGTTCAAAGTTTTCTTAATCTCAAAATTGAATCCGGAACTGTTTGTAACTTTATTTTATTTTATTTTATTTTATTTTATTGCTAGTAAATTCAAAATGAACACAAGTTAATATTAATGTAATATAAACTAGCCCAGAGGGGGTTCCAATAGACAAAAATAAAATTGAGAGTGAATAAATTACAGATTAAAAAAATGTTAAATATCTTTAAACCCAAACTATAAATCCAAAACAATTTTTTTTTGTATTAATTTGGAGAGAATTAGTGGTTAAAATAATATTAAAAGAAAATTTGTTTAATAATCTAGGATCTTGACTAATGCTATGATAAAAGCTGCATTGGTTTTACATTTAGGTTCAGAGATTTCATATTTTTAGTTCTATATTTATGTATGTATATACCTTTCAAAGTTATTAAGATTTCTGTGAAAATATTTTAACAAGGTAAAATAATAAATTTGTTTAATGTTGAAAACTTCGACATGTTTAAACAACAGTTCAGTTGAGTAATCTATCTGCTTTTTTTAAACAAATTTTAATACTTTCTTCTGTAGTAAAATTAACAGATTACCTATAATAAGTGTGAGTTGTTCATAAGCTCTTTTTGTTTTCAAGTTCACATAATTATCAGTAGGCTTATGTGTTAACTTTTCTTTACCTTGAATACACATTAATAAAAGTTCCATATTAAACATTCTAGTTATCCTGTGATGCAATCAGAGCAGCTGGCCCTCTTGCAGCTCTGGCACTGGACGAAACTGATGTTGGGCATATGGGACCTGTAGAAGTGGAAAAGTGTGCAGATTTTTTCGGAACACTTGATTTGGATAGCAAAGTACAAAAGAAAATATGGAGCCTAGTCAATAAGGTTAGTGATTTATTGAAACTTCCATTGAGCCTATACAAAACGGACTTGCTATGTACGTTACGCATTCCTAACCTTGGTTGACAACAATAGAGGTTCTCAGAGTTTGCATGGATCACATTATAATGTTGGAACTCAAAACTTACGAAGTTTTACACTTTTGCCAGAGATATATTCTATTTAAAAATGAATATCTGGCAGATAAAAAAACTTCTTGTAAAATTTCTACCTCGGGACTAGGCGGTGCACAACTTCTAATCATTAAATTGAGCACCAATATGCCTGGGTTAAATCCCAAATCTCTCTCGCAGTGCATATGAAGAGAAGGCATATGTCACTGTTGATAGTGATTCTTCCGTCGGATGGGGACGTTAAACCTGTCCCCCTTGGTGCTATTCGACAGGAGTAGGCTACGTGCCGGCACCGGGTTTCCCCTTCTCCCTTATCTTCATCATTCTCACCCATTCCCTACACTACACTTACACGAACACTTAACATACACTTATTCTAGTACACGACATAACTCTTCATAGATACTACACATTCATAACTTGGCCCGCCGAAGTGGTGTGCAACTTGAAAATGGGTCACAGTTCTGCCATCGCAGTATGCGGAACCCGAACCACGCAAGTGAAGTGGATAGGCATTAGACACACACACATTTTTATAATAATGTTTTTAATTACCACAGTGAACATGTTTTTAGTTGTGTACCCTCGATAGTGTACATAATTCAAACTTTCAATTTTACAGGAGGAAGTGTTGGAGCATTTGTCTGATTTGGGAAAACTGGTGAAAGTTCTTGATGTAGACGACATTTCACGAATCGACCTAAATCTAAGAACTCCATATGCTTTGGACAATTTG